>JAODKN010000103.1:24271-37736 GCA_026774425.1 Petrocephalus zakoni | reverse complement strand
CCCCCACCCTTCCGTCAGCAGACGGGCGTCACAGACGCAATTTCATGGTTTGTAGCTGGTACACACCAGTACCTCCTCCTCCTCACGTCCTGGGCGCCAGATAGCCCTCCAAAATCAACCGACCCCATCTCATCCACCATACACACACACACACACATACGTGTGCTCTCACACGCCCAGACACAACCTCCACCCCCCCCAAACCCCATGAGCTAGTGCCAATTATTCCTGTTCTGCAAAAGAGGCCCTAAAATATTAATCCTCACAGATGGAACCTCGCAGAAAGAGAAACCAACTTACCATTTTATTATTGATTTCATGAAAGTGAATCTCACAGACTTTCTCCACCACGTCCTCGCTCTCGAAGGTGACGAAGCCAAACCCTGTTCGGAGAGAGGAGCGGGGAGAATATCATTAAGGGGAACTTTTTCTACCATTAAGAGGCGGGGGGGGGGGGTTGCATTCGACAAAAGAGCAACATGTCTGCTGATTGCGGTTATCTCATGTAACGGTGCCTGTATTACCATGTAGCCTAACCCTGCTTTAGAAAGGGGACTTGGGCGCGAGGCCTTATCAGCAGCTAATGACACGCGTATACAGCACACTGCAGAGCCAAAAACCACGAAATCCCACACATTATTAGAGGAAAATATGCAGACTTCGGGGGGGGACACGTGGGGGGGGGGGGTGTTAAAAAAAAAAAACTCCACAAAGCCTCTTTAATGAGATTCATAGAGATGGCCCTTGCATCTGAATTTCATTAAATGCATTATGTGTTCCTTCATTGATATTTCACTGTATAACACGCTCTTATTTTTATGCTAATGTGAGCCTTGGATATCTGTTATTTCCTGAGCCACGTGACACCTATATTTATGAAATACGGCTTTAACCCATTCATTCACCCCAGACAGCAATAAAAAAAAAAAAGGATTTCTCTCTAGTACAAAAATAACAATTTCCTATCTGGTTCCAATGTAAGGAGATAAATACTGTTTTTAAACAGTGAAAAAGGAAGGAAGGATGACTATAACTCAACGGAGCATGGACCACATCTGTAAAGGGGTGGGGCATAATTTCAAGGCAGGAAGGGGAGGCGGGGGGTATTCACTGAAAAAGACATAGATAACTCATCTATGACAAGAGAACAGGGACGGCCTGGTGTTGCCGGGGTCGAGTCTCTGTGTCGTCAGGGGGTTTCCTCTGGGTTCTCTGGTTTTCCCCCCATAACCCAAAAACATGCCAAATTGTCTGTAGGTGTGAATGGTGAGTGCACCTGGCGATGAGTTGGTGCCCCCATCCTGGTTTATTCCCTGCCTTGCACCCGCCACTTCTGGCATAGGCTCTGGACCCCCATGACCCTGCACAGGACTGATGGATGGATGGATGACTATGCAGCCTATTCACTTATTCTTACTGATAGTTTTTTCAGGTTGATTTTATTGTAAGTATTATTTTCATGATTGTTCATCACTGCATTCTTTATAGACACCCGGGTACAGGCCCAGATGGCCCCCCAGTTCCACGGTGTATGCGGTGGAGATGGGGGGGGGGGGGCAGTGGCCGGTAGAGCCCTGGTCCCAGCAGACGCCGTCCTGACGGTGTGGACTCACACACCGTAGGAGGAGATTAATTAGAGTGCCGTCTCGGCAAACACGCCCCGCGCCAAAGCTAATGCTGGGATCCCACACTGAGTTTAGACAAGGCTCAGGCTTTTAAGAAAGTGAAAGATAAGCTGGGGTGGGGGGGTGGTGGGGGGTTTGAAGTCAGGGGTCAATAGGGCTGACAGGGAGCCAGACACCGGGAACTGAGGACCTCTCACCACACTCAGGGAGATAAGACAAGATAAATGGCAGGGAGAGGAGATAAGGGGGGGCGATAAGAGGGAATCACATAAACAATCCACTGACCCCCCCCCCCCCCCAGCCCACGCAGAGCCGCCACGCACCCAAACTTATTATACGCTACGGTGCACCTCGTTCTGGACCGGAGACCACTAGCTTAGCGTGCAGTGCAGGGATTAGCGAGGTGATTCGCCAAGGCTGGACAGCCCGCGGGGTCAGGCGCGGCCGGAGCTGGGGGGCCTTTTCGCCACTCCACTGCGCATGGCGACGCCAGTGAAATTGGCACCGCAGATGATGCGAGGGCCGGGCCAAACAGCCCTGCACTAAAACCCCTCCCCGCGCAAAGGCCTCCTAAATGACCCCATCAGGACGTCCTGTAGGGGGTTTGCTTCTGTGGGCGGGTGGAGTTAATCACACCCCTCCCCACTCCTTGTGAGCTGGACGCTAACCAGTGACGGAGAGAGCCCCACCCGACCCGCCGAATCCGCTGATCCCCTGAGGCAAACTCGGCCCCGTCCCAGACAGGACGCAGGCCTTCCTCATATCCACCTCCTTCCCGCCGCTAAACACCGCGGAGAAGCCTGCTGTGGCAGTAATCAAAAAAGATGTCAGCACTTCCAATCCCGTCTGATGATTTGGGCCTTTTATTCCTGCCTGCTTATTCTTCTGGGTTCAAGTTAATAAGAATAAATGCCAGTAAAATCATCTTTATTAAATGATTCACCTGGTAATTCAATATGAATTGCACATCCATTAAATTTTGAAAGAAGGACATTAGAAGGGAGATATTTTATTGATTTTTTTTTCCTTTAAATAATCCTTCACTGGGGTATTTATTTTTTTTTTTCAAATAACTAGGAAGGATGGGAATGTTTCCTTGCGGTTAAGGCACGTTAAAATGCAAGCCCATCTCTCTGCGAGGCTCCCTCCGTGTGGCACGTTTTTCCCGGAGGTTTCCGGAGAGAGAGACATCTACATGTGTCTCCCGGGCCGTGGCGCGACAGCCTGCATTTGGAACCGCGGGAAGGCCTTCGCTTTCCATCTCGGCCCACCCCAGCCTTATCAGCGGCGCGCGGACCGCTTCTGACAACCAACAAATCAGCTGTCAGGAGCAATTTCTCACTGCCGCGGAGAGGGGCGGCGGCGGCGGCGAGCGGGAGAGGGGGCCCATGGCGGGGGGGGTGGTTGGGGTGGAGGTTGGGTTAACCCCCCCCCCCACATCCGCCCGCCGTCCGTGGAAAAGGACTCCCTGTTCCATACCCCCACCTCGCTTTCTGCTCTATGTGATTCGGGGGGGGGGGTAATGTTAGCAAGCAATGGCATTTCCAGAGCCAGCCTGGAGGGGGCGGTGTTGCGCTCACGTCCTTGAGCGCGAATAAATAGAAAAATAAATAAATAAAAATAATCGCCTTAATGACAGCGGTCTCAGCGCCACACGGGCTAATGAGAACTTTATCTGGGATCTATCTGCATAGCCTGGCAGACCAGTAGGGCTCAGCGGCGGAATTCTCCACTGCTCAAAGTCACCCCAAAGGGGAGGACGGCGTTTAGGTCCGGGCGGACATCAAAGGCTAACGAGTGGATCACAGGATCCACAATATTAATGACGCTAGATATTAATAATTACGAATAAGGCCACGGGCGATGATCAGACGAGGTCCGAGCGACTCATCGCGGCCGCATGGAAATCCATAGCTTGTTCAGCGCCCATCACGAGCCGAGCAGTTGGGCAGGAAAGACACGTTAAACACCGCATGCACCTTCACCATCTTTACAAAACTTGCGGGGGCAGAAAGTCTTGCACGGCAGGTGACTTTAACCCTAACCCTGTGGAGTTCTGTATTTCTTATATATGGTATTATTTATCATATTTTATTCGTAAACTGCACCACCTCATCTTGTCCTCCACTATAGTTTGCCCTGTTGTCCCCATACACACACCCCCCCGTTGTACAAGTGTTCCCTAGATAAAACTTAAAAATTGTTCAGGGGTGTATTGCTGATACGGGTAATGACGGCAATCAGTCCTCACCACCGACGACGACGGCTGGCCCCCAGGAAAGCAGCGGAGGGGCTCAAGGAAGCAAACGGCCAAACGGGGGGGGGCACGACGGCCGAGAGTCGGAGGACAGTGACACGAGATCGGGTGACGCGGGTGTCCCCTGTCTCCTCATTACCTCACCCTTCCATCATCAGCCAAAACCCCCGGCTGTACTACCCCCCAGCCAACGGTCCTTCTGAACACCGCCCCGAGGGGGGGACACGATTCCAGCCGGAAAGCCGCCCGAGAGGGCCGGGCGAGCCCGACGCCGGTGTGGCGACAGACAGGGGCCTGTCCGCATCCTTCCTTAAACTATCCCTGAGCTGGAAGAATCACCTCAATGACAACACATAGATTTCCAATCTCTGCGACGGTAATAAGTGTTAGTGGCTATTACCAAGGCGGCGCCGCCTGTCTGGACTGGATCTCACACTTATTAGTGAGGCGCTGGCTGTCCGATCCTCCAGCGGCTCCCGGACATTCACAGCCTCTCACAAAACAAAGGGCTTTAACGCGCTTAATGCCAGTCCCCTTCGGAGACACGCACAAATAAAATTAAAATGCTAAATCAATGAGTGTTCCAGTGACCTTTGCTTAAAAAGCTGATCTGCCGCAGGCGATTCGATGTGTTTAAAGAAAAGAGGTAAACGACCAAAACTGATACAATTACGCCAACTTCCAGCCATTTACGATACAGACACCGAATACAGTGCCCGCCGAATGAATAACCAAAGCGAAGAGCCGCTGGACCTAATTATACAGTTTAAATTGGCCAGTTTTCAAACTGTCCTGTTTAAACTTTTCAATTCCTTACATCTGATATATAACTAGTGTCTGTTTAATATATAAACACATATGACCCCTGAACCTGGGGTCACACACATTCCATTAAAACAAAATGGACACGCCGACTAATATGTAAATGTGACACAGTTGCATTTTGGTTAAAAAATAACATGGTGATTTACAAAACGCGGCATTTCTTTGATGCATCGGCCACACAAACAGAGGTTCAACATTCCTGAGAGTTTACAGAGGGTGAAACGCCCCCGCCATTAACCAAGGCCAGAGGAACGCAGATTTATGGTGCGCTCCATTTGCCTTGGGATTCGAGTTTCGGTTGCTGAGATTACGTCACATCCACCCAAAACTCGGGGAAAACCGAGTCGGATGTGTTCCATATGCCACAGAAGTTAGAACTCAGATTCAGCTTTAAAGCTAGGCATACCCAAATTCATCTACACTTTTTATAGGAGTTTTTCAGTCGCAGATCCTGCGTACCTATGGTTCGACTAGTCATTTGTTTGCATCATGGACCAAACAATTCTTTAGCATTGCCAATAGATAAACGACATATAATGCAGGATTTCAGGTATAACATGACCGCAGCAACACATCTATCAACTACAATAACACTGTATGGTGTACACAGCTTACAAAGTTGACTCAAACAGCACTAAAGTGCATAAAAAAATGTAAATATCACTGAGCAGCTATCTTGAATCAGAAACTCAGGATACTCTGGGCTTCTCTCAGAGAAATGGGAGCGCACATGTCACTTCCAGCTTCAAAACTCGGAATCCGAGTTCCGAGGGCAAATGGAACGCACCATTAGTATTTCTGAGTCAGCACTTTACAGATAGATGGGATATTAAAGTTCCAGAAACGCATGCCGTTCTGAACTGCCCCACCAGGGGGGTAAGAACCTCCCTGCTGCTCGCTCTCTGTCACACACCCAGCAGTGATGCGGAACTGTCCCCCCCCACCACTGCGGGATGACGACTCCATAGGGGCCTCTGCATGACGCAAAGGTCAGGCTCCCCCCCGCAGCGCAACTACGCTCCTTCGGAGGGTGGAATTGCATGCTAAAAAGTGAAAGCCGGACGTAGTACCCCCCCCCACAACCCCCCTCACTCAGGGGCTCACCTGGAAATGCCTAGCTCAATTTACCACAAAATTGATTGTTAGCAGTCGTTAGTTTGTGCGTTTCCTGAATGCGATGACCCCCCCCCACCCCCACTCCCCTGTTACCCGGGGCCTGCAGCACCGTAACCATGCGACGCACTAAGCTCATTACGGCGGCGATCGGCGCCCCCATCAGGAGAACCGCGGAGGGGAGCGCTGTTCACACGGCCCGCTCCCGCGGCTCCCTGACACCTGCGGGCCGAGTCGCACATCGAGCGGTCCTCTGATGTGTAACCGCATGCCAAAGTCCCGGCTCAAAACTGTAATCTAACTTTCCAGTTGGGGGTGGGGGGCGGCAAAGGACAGACAAGAGCCAAAAAGCAACAATAAAATCAAAGTCAGTGCCACTTAATTTCCCATCCGGCTGATAAATGGACCCAACCCCTCTTCCATGAAAAATACAGGGAGAGAGGTACACGGTAGGGGGGGGGGGGGATGGGAGGGTTTTAAATTTTACTACTCTACCAATGAGCCATGCCAAAAGTAGCCAGTCTGGGGTAGGCTGTCCATATTTCACCAGAGAGGCCATGAGCCAGCAAGAGCTAAAAATTGCTGTGCGGAATCAAAGGGGGTGTACGGCCTTATTTACACATCCTCTTAATCAAACAAAAAAGAAATAAATAGGGGGCTGGCTCTCTTATTCTGAGTCAAGTCCTGGAACTTGGGAGTCCCTTGTAAAATAAATGAAATCGGACACCGCAATCGATTGCAGCACTGGCCGTCTCGTCGACACGAGAGAAATACGTTTAACACACAAAATAACGTGCATAGCCGTCCTTTTCGGCCCCCTTGCACCAGCAGCTTGCAAATAACTGTCGATAAATCACCTGAGCATGCCGAATGGGACACCAAACACAGGGTGCATTTGTATATGTGTGCCTAAAGTGCAGGGCCGTAGCTAGAAACTCTGGACCCCTTAACCATGGGCACGCCACTATATAATTTTACGTATCCAATGGCCCCTGTAAAGTGCTGCCCCCCCCTCCCAATCTGCCAGGGTGACCAAGCCCCAGCTGCGTCTCTGCCAGAGTACCTCGGACATATTCCCCCGATGTTCAGAGACGTGTTGCACGAGTGTGAGTGTGTGTGTGTGTGTGTGCGCGTGTGTGGACCGAACGTGCGGTTCCAGCTGTCTAACCCCGTTCCAGACAGGCAGAGCGGGAGACAGGCAGAGTCCCCCTACGATGGCGCAGCTTCCCGCCCAGAGGCCGCAGACAAACACGTGCCAAGACACACATCCCACAAGAAAATATAAAAGAAAATAACAAACAAAAGCACTGAACAAAAAAATATATGAATCAGTCGCTCCAGCAGTAGAACTTCAGCCAACGAATTAAAAAAAAATCCTTCCCAAGAAACAGCATTAAACATGTAGCTATCTGCTATCTTGAACAGCCTGTCTGCCCCCCACCCCCACCAGAAGCCACACAAGGATCTGGACCGACGCGGTGGAACCTCGAGACCCCAGGAAGCAAACCATGTCGTGTGTGCCAATTATTTATTGCTACAGCACCACGACAGGGAAAAAAAGAACCTGATGCTCCCCCCCACAACGCTCCTGCCCCTTTGTGGGCCGCTGGCACATCACCACTCACGGGGTCCCCAATTTTAATTTCAACTACCATTCTGGATTCCAACAATTATCAAAACAAAACAAAACAGTTAGGATAAAATGATTATTGAGAAGGCAGGGACAGACAGTCTCTGGAGCAATGGAGGTTATGGCCTTTGTCGACCGCTTAAATCTGTCCACCTCCCCAGGAATTTGAACCCGTGGCCTACTGATCACAAGCACAGCCACACAACACACCCAGTGAAGCTTAAAGACAATTGCGCTGAATGGACAACGGGTCATACGTTTGTGCGAAAAATGCTATTCTTTGAAAAAAATGCTATTCTAAAAAAAAACTCAAGTTAGCTAAATCTCTCTGGCCATTAGCATTTGAATCAGGTTTTATCATAAATTAAAAAAAAAAAAACAAGTGAAAGAAATTTACTAGGAAGATCATTTTAAAAACATGATTAATAACTACACTCAACTACCCTCTCGACCTGCTTCGTAGTTAGGACAGTTAAATGTTAAGTTTACTGGAGTCACAAACACTATCAGTAGTTCAAATGAAAGAACCCCTACCTGGCATCACATCTCTCACTAAAGTAAAATAAAAAAAAATTCAATGACAAAGCTGTAATTTTCAAAAACAAATTCACTGCACTCTAATCAAAAAGGCATTAAACTGCCATTAAATGGCGGTTCTGGTGTCCCACTGTCTTAGGTTTCCAGCCATTAACTTGGTACTGGTTTTCAAACATTTTATCAAGGGCTATTTATTAATTGCTACTCAGACATGGACAAAACATTTAATTCTGTAATTGAACCGCGGCTACAAATTAAACGGTCCGTCATCGACAAACCCGCCCGTTGCTCCCTCCTTCTCAGCCTGAGAGCTCGGGTGAGGACAGGAAAAAAAAAATAAAAAAAAAAGCTACCTGGCTTAATTTTGCATGCTAACTCCACCCCTTCACACAAACCACCCCTCTACTGCTTAGAAACCCCACCCCTTTCTCATGCTCCCACCTCTCACTTCCAATTAGTGTACAGGGCGTCATGGCGACCAACTGCTGCTGGAGCAACAAGTCTCCGTACTCCCCCCTCCACCCACCCCCAAACACAGTCAGAAACGGCCTTAATAAGATGATGCCCACATCAAAACAATTTGTGTTTTAATCATGAAGGACAGATCGAGCTGAGAAGTGTGACCCTAAGGACGATTTCTCTGAGGCTTGAACCCTTTGGCGAATCAAGTGTATGAAGCACCATTGAATAACCAATCAAAAGCGGCGGTCGTGGACTCCACCCCGCCTCCTCCGAATATTCATGTGACCAAAAGGGATGGATTCCTAGGAGATTTTCAGATGTGCTCTATGAAGAACGTTTTGCTTCCAGTTAAAGTCTAAGATGCCCCCCCCCGCACCGAATATAACTGCTTTTAATCAAACAGCAGCAGAAGCAATGAAGGGACGTTTAACAGAGGTAACGGACATAGCTTTTAAAACAGAAAAGACGGGAAGAAAAGACGTGGGCTTGATGGCGGCTGTTACTCACACTCCGGAACGGCACTGCCCCGCAGGAAGGGCTCATGTTTCAAATGCCCCGCCCAGCCCGTTCCCTCCCCATCTGTCTTGGGTCTGGCCTTTATTAAGCCAATCGCTCACTCGGCCCATCGTTCAAAGCGCAGGGCCGCCAGGGGCACTTTAGCCTGCGGCCGCTAACCCCCAAGCTAACCCCTGCCTGCCCTAGCCCACCCACACACACACACACACACACACACACACACACACACATTTCCTCTCAGGAAGAGGTAGACTTTAGCATATCTGGGTATTTATCAACGTTCCCCGCAATACAGTGAACATCTCAAAGGGGCTCTGGCTCCCATAATCTGCTGGCCAGTGTATTTCACATCTTCCCTTTAAAGGTGGTAAATTGGGGCATTATTCATTACAAACTGTACCTAACGAACATACTGGGAATATACCAACTGAGGCACCATGCTAACAATGCTAACTGCTAATGTTAGCCTGTAGCTTGACGTGCCGGGTTGGGCGTGCCCTTGACAAGAGGGACGCACTTCACTGTCCTACAGCTAAACGCTAATGACGCCTTCACCTCCACTGTTAAACAGCCAGTTAGTGGCAGACAGTTGCCCCGACATGAAGGTGGAGCTATGGGGGGGAGGGGGCTGACTCCGTTAACCAGTTAGCATGTCGCTAGCATTTTTATCTGGAAATGCATTACCGCAAATATACATGTCGACCATGTGCGCAGGGCCCTGCAGTTTATTTACCTGAATGTTTTACAAGCCACAGGCCACAAACGCGTCGGTAAGCAGGCAGGGCCGCCCACACAAAATACCTACGGCATTCCAACAAGAGCGTTATAAGGTACTACAACCTTCCCGCAAATCTAAGGTTGTACAACTAGAAACAGAAATGACCTCAGAATAAAGGCAAATGGAGAAAACAAAGTCACAGAGGTAAAACTGAGGTCAGATCTCCAATTGGGGTAATCAAATTTAACTGAATGTACTTTACACACATGCAACCTAAATACGCAATGGGAGCAGAGCTATGATTATCTGTGTGTGTGTGTGTAAATCTGTGCCTCACATCTGCACACCTAGTCATGAGAGTATTTTCTTTTTTTTATGGGGTGGCCTTACGTTTTCCAGAAACTTCCGAGAATGACTCCTCCCCCCCCCCACCCCCACCCAGAGGCGGTCTCCATCCTCACTCACGCCCCCTGGACGTGCGTGCCCCACGGCCCCCCTCTCTCTCTCTTTCTCTCTGTGCTGCACACGCCCCCCCGCCCTCGGTATCTATGGCTGCGGGCCGCGGAGGAATCTATTTTGTCCGTGCCGCGCGTATGTAGGCCAGCCAACAGCGACGTGCCATCAATTTCACTGTCCTAGTTAGAGAGACACAGTGTACCCCCCCCCACCCGAATGATAGCTATCCCAGAGAGAAGGTTGTGGCAGCGGCAAACACGCTCGCGGGAGAACGGCACCGCGAGTCGGCAGAGCTGACCGTGCGCGATAAGAGGAGACGCATCAGCGGGAAACAAATTAGGCGGCCTCTGTTAAGCGAGAGACGCATGCGCAGAGACTCTGATCTTATCGGCAGCTGGGTGGCCAAAGCCCCACTCTGCTTGTTCTTGCTTATTCACTGGCGACTTTATAATTACCTGGAACCGCGAGAAGCCAGCAACGTAAACGGGCCAGTTTGCGAGGCATCGCTCAAGCGGCCCTCGCCGCAACCGCCATACAGGGGAAGTTTGACAAAACCCATCCACCATGGAACAGTCGAAGAACGGAGCTGGTCCGCTATAGCGGAAAGGGAGGCTACCGTTTGCCGAGTGGGGAGACGCCACTGCTCTCCAGGCAAAAGGGTAAACAAGGACTATTTTTAAGGGCGCAAGAATCCCTACTCGCCCTCGGCTGTGATCCGCCTAAACCGAACTGACAGCGAACCTGTGCACAAAGTCAAGGTCTCACGAGCTACACACCACACGTGGTACACGCCACACAAGCTACGCACTTCCAGGCACTTAAATTATCACAGAGCCACGCAGGCAGAGTCCTACAGGCTGTTGAATTGTGTGGGTGAGTGTGTGTGTGTTTCTTTTAATTATTTTTGTTCTTCGACTCAAACCCGAAATTAACACATAATGGAATTAATTACCAAGGGCGTGTGTCTTCAGATAATTACATATTTGAATATTTTGTGGCTGCTGAGAGCCCATGTTCTAATAACTAAGAACAATAAGAACAACAACCTTGTCAACACAACGGAAAAAAAGAAAAACAAGGTTTTTATCCCTAGAACTTTCCTACTGGGACACTGTAAGAAAACATACAGCACTGGTGATACTGGTGAGGAAATCCACAAGAGGACACACACACACACACACTTGTATCCATATGCTTCTATGGGAAACGCCCTAACCCCAACAATGACACCCGTAACCCCTACCCAGCCCTAACCTTAACCAAAAATACAAGACTTCCGGCTTTTATCGTCGTTTTTATAAGTCTGAGGTTTATATTGTGGGGACCTGAAAAATGTCCCCACAAGCTATAAAATGTCACGTTTTACCACAGTAGTGGGGGCATTTGGTCCAGAGAAAGCGGTAAATACAGACCCAGCCACACACATACGTGTGCTGAAGTCACACTTCAGCAAACCTCTCCAAAAAAGCTATAAAAAATTTACTTAATCATAAAACAAAAAAAAAGCAGACCACAGAATCGGCATACAGATAAATAAAGTTTATTTCCATATTTCTGCCCATTTCCACTGCAGCCAGACAGGACCCAGGGCTGTCTCACCTACCTTACATTTGAAAAGCAAGAGAGCATATCAATTTATCGGTAATTAGCGGAGCCGGGAGAGAGGCGCCAGCGCGCGGGCGTCGGGTTTTAACCCACTACGCCGCCCGCCGTAAATTGCTGGGTCGGCGTCTCCGGCGTGACGCTCCACAGTTAGCGAGGAGAAATGCAGAGAGCAGTGAAAAGGAGGAGAGTCACCGGTGGAGACCTGGCAAGGAATGGGGAGGGGGCGGGAATCCAGGGCCGCACTTCAGGTGACGTGATGTCACCGAGACTGTCACATGCCATCCTCCAGGTGGCGACACACAGACACCAAAAAAAGTGGACAAATGGGGAAGGAGCTGGCTAATGATGCATTAGGGGTGTCCCCGAGACGGATTGGGGTCTGTGCTGTTGTTTGGGGACATCCTAATGGCATGACGTGGGGCTTGGGGGAGGGGGTGTTTCCTAGGGAGTCTGTCTACATTCCTAGCATCCGGTCCACTGTTTCATTTGAAAATTTATTAAGTACGGGATAATTGGTAGTATAATCAAATGAGAAAATGCACATTATGGACCTGTTTCAACACTTCCTGAGTCTTTTAAGCAGCAGATTTGGGGTGTCGCCAAGGCGAATTAGCAGCGACGCAAGGCTCAGCCGCACCCCCCTTGCTTATTTCCCGTTTGTCCGCCATTCTGCAGCGCCCCCTGCGTGCAGATCAGGGCTGCGCTCACTGCGCATGGAATTCGCAGGGGAATTGGCGGGCCAGAAGTGGGCATTAGACGGGCACAGGATGGGTGCCAGGGAGGGAAAGCAGAGAGTGGCGGGAGTGTGTACGGAATTAGCACGGAGGTGCACGCTGCTCCAAGAACACCCCCCCCGAACCCATCCCAGTCCCCTACGACTGCCGGAGAGGCCGGGTCACATGACCGGTGTCCCATCAGACGCCTCACTGCGGAAGATGCGATGAGCCTCATCCCAGCAGTCGGGAGAGTGTGTGTGTATGTGTGTGTCTACATGCACTCCACAACGCTCCTTTCAAACGGAACCACCCCCGTTCTCCAAGGCTCTTCAGGGTTTTTATCACCCCAGCACCCCCCCCCCTCCCCACACCCCTCACCCACCATCTTTCTTTTTAATTCACTCACTTTATGGCGAAGAGCTCATTTCAATCTCAAAGCCGACATCTGTGGAAGCAAAGCGAGTTCTAAACGAGTCTAGTTAATCCCGTACCACGGAGGGGACGGGGAAAGGAGATCGGGGCGGGGGGGGCAGAGCGGGAGGGACAGCGCCCCGCACGCGGACGCAGCCGGCCTCTATGCCGGCAAATCCCGTCTTAAGTCCGGGAGAGAAACACAGCGCGGGCTTCTCACACACACACACACACACACACACACACACACACACACACCGTACAGCGGCGCAGGGGAGGGAACCAGCCACAGCATTGGCAGGACGCGCACCTGCGGGTGATCACGGCACGCCAAGCCGGAAGGAAGCGTTTAGCCAAATTTCAGGACTGGAAAAACAAGCGATGGCACCGGTATTTATCAATCTGCTCAGCGCCGCACAGCCGGGCGGGCGTACCATGGTGCACCAAAAACAGAACCACCGGGAACCGCTGGCTTTTTGATATTATGGGATTTACATGCCTCCATGACAACCCTTTGAAGCTGCGGGGGGGGGGGGGGGGGGGGGGGGGGGGGGGGGGGGGGGGGGGGGGGGGGGGGGGGGGGGGGGGGGGGGG
>JAODKN010000103.1:11765-24235 GCA_026774425.1 Petrocephalus zakoni | reverse complement strand
TCTGCTCAGCGCCGCACAGCCGGGCGGGCGTACCATGGTGCACCAAAAACAGACCCACCGGGAACCGCTGGCTTTTTGATATTATGGGATTTACATGCCTCCATGACAACCCTTTGAAGCTGCACCCCCCCCCCCAACCTTTGAAGGTGGCCATAGGGTCACCCCATTCATCTAAAGGTTATTGTGGTCCCACGAGGAATGCATCCTTCACCCCCCCCCACTAAACATAACTTTTTTACAGGTGTTACAGATGCAGTATGATGGAGAGCAGACGTATACTTTAATTTAAATGTTTTTTCCCCACATGCACACTACCTTAATGATCAGCTGGTATCTCTAAGGTAAGCTGCAGATCAGAGGTCAGAATCCAGCCCCCCTGCGCCAAACACCAGGCCGAGCTCATTGGTCACCCTGAACGACAGGAGACCCGGGTATCGATAAGATAAAGGCAGCAGTGAGTGTCTGCGGCGTGCTCCCCTGGGCCGGGGGCCACATCTGCTCACCTCAATTTGAGATGGGATCTCTCCCCCCACCCCACCCCACCCCACCCCGATGAAGTACCTTGGCGTACCTCTGCTTACTCTCTGATATGTGACAGACAGGCTTTGAAATGCTCTCCCCTCCTACACTTTGGATAAGCTCCCATACCAGGCAGCAATGTATGCAGGGGCAGGGCCACAGGTCCCAGGGAAAGCTGATTGGTTCCTCTCATGTCACTCGCCATTTAAAAAAATATCATTGGCCAATAAGGTTGGCCCCTCTGTATGAATTACGGCCCCACTTATGTCTCCCAGAACAGCCCTGGACACCAAGAGACGAGCTACTGGGCAAATATTCCCCGTCGTGGACGGTACAGAGCTGCATTTCCAATTGAACTTCTGCACAAAAAGCAAGCATGAAAAATATATTAGGAACTTCAAAGGCCCCAAATGTCACTGACTTGGAGCGTAGTGGTACCGAGGAGACAAGGGGAATGGGCAAAGACACCCGATCCCTTCAACAATAAGCTTGGACGCAATTTAGTTTTTTTATAACCCCCCCAGGGTGCAACTCAGCTAACACGCACCTTGCTCCCACACTCCCTCTTCAGGCGAGCCGTGGAAAGTGCGTCCGCCTACTGCTCACCCGGGAACGGGCTGCTCGTTCTCCCGGTCGACTGCGCTGGAGGGGCGGGGATGCTTGAAAAGTAAGCGAAGCAAATTACACCTTCATTACAGGGATGACCCCTTCATCTGCCTTCCCAGCACAGTTATCATGTCCTTGTAATCCTCCAAACGAAGGTGTGTTTAATAAGGTTTAATGTGGCTGAAAGGCGATGCTTAGTAACCTATCAGAGATAGCGTGGTGGCCGTGGTAACGGGATGCCGGTGCCACCTAATCACAGGTCCAGCATGGCTGGAGGCGGGGTGCAATCGCGTAATACGTCAGCTTCTCCCCCCCCCGTCCTGCCAGCCCAAAGGGGGCCCGTCACACCTGTGCATGCGTGGGAGCCCGCTGGAACGGAGACGAGGGAGGGGGGTCTCTACAACAACCCCCCCATCTGGAGAAACAGCTGCGTCTCCTGTCAGAGGGGATATCTTTAGTTTTGCCCTTGGCTGCGTCTGCCCGCCCAGGCGTTTCCTTGGCATGGGGTTAGCTGTGCACGTGTCAGCGTCCTCCCGCGCGCACACGCAGGGCGCGCGTGTGCATATCCGTCCCCATCCCGAGCTATGCGGCCCCCCCAAACAAGCCAACGTGCCAGAGACACTAGGTGTCCTCCCTGTGTGTGGGAGGAGACGACTGAGGGTGGGCCGGTGGTTAAATTCCGAGCAAACCCAGCAAGAGGTCCTCCCATCCCTCTCTGCTTGGCAAACCAGTGGCAAAACAATGAAATAAATAAATCATAGCTCTCTGGAGCAATCCCCCCCCACCCTCCTTTCGCACGGATCGCTCGCCGGAAATGTCACTGCCTGTCATTTTTATAATTTGATTTATACCTTGTCAGAAATCTACTTACGCCCCGCCGACTGCCAAAGCCAAAAGCCATCCAGGATCCGCCGGAGGTTAAACAGATCATTGTACATATTCTCCCCACAATTTTCTTTAATAACCCTTTAGAAGTACAAGGAGTGTGGAAATGGAATTTTAATGACCAGTCCCTCTCCCCACAACCTGCCATTCTTCATGTGACGGATTTCCTCCGACCTTCCAGCGACGCCTGTGAGGTTCTGCACGTTCTCTTATCCCTCTTATTCTGTTTTATGCTGCTCCGTGTTTGCATTCCCATCAATGCTCTCTTCTTCAGGCAGCCGGGGCCCGCGAGCCAGGCCATTTGAGGCCCCCTTTGTGCTGATTGGTCTCGTTCCACAGGCTCTCAAACCATAATGAATCTTAAAACCACAAGCTTTCTTTTTTAATAACCATTTAAAGCCGTGCGTGTGATGATGATAACATGTACAAGCCTGGGTTTTGCTTAAAACAAATCGAGCTGGGCACAAAAACGACTTTCATGGGATGCGATCCTGTTCTATAAAGACGGAGCATCTGCCCAGAAACGAAAATCAATTTTGAAACTATGGAAACGCAGCAGTTTGCGCAAACAGGGCCCAAGTGGTGGAAGCGTTTCAACGGGAAAACACCAAAGTTCAAGAAAATAAAACAAACATTACATTTCAGTGGTGTGAAAGGCTCAGTCCACAGCTGGGCCACTAGCAACAGTGCTGCTCTGATAACTGGGAGTGTTTACCAAACAGTCAGCATCCAAGGGAACCAATCGCCGATTTTAGAGCGTGCTTTTTTTCCGTATGCAAACGAGCACAGACTAAACCACAGAGGCAATCCAAACAAAGCACGACCAAAATGCAAACGAATGCCCTTCAGTGTGAACGTTTATTCGCATGGCCAAACGGTCACAGAGATGCCGATTTCCACATTGGCGGGGAAAATTATATACAATAACAAGGATGCATACTCCCACTGCCCCACTGAAATGTCTCCAAAAACCGGGTTCTCCATTTGATAGGAAGATTACAGCTCCTTCCACTGCTTCGTGTCATATATTTACACGTGTATCGTACCGGCGTGTGACCGTGATCCCTCTTCATCGCAACACCGTAATCCACTGAAAGTAAGAGGATTATGTTAATGCATACTTTACAAAATTGGATCAGTTGCTCCATTAATGGGGCAACTCTTTTAGACACGGCCCGCTTCACCCGGACACGGGGAACCTGCGTACACGCTCTCGAACACACCAGGCTCCCGACTGCTCTTCCAGGCTCCTGCACCAAGAGAGACCCGTCTGTCAGTTCCCATAATGCTCCTGGAGGCCTGACAGTGGGCTGCAGAACCCAAACAGCTGAAAGAAGAGTAATGGGTGGGGCATGAGAGGAGAGTGACTATGTGAGCAAAGCGAAGTTCATTCATGCGAAACGGGTCGCATGTTTTATTGAGGATCCCGCTGTAGGGAATATAACGGGAGAGGGGTGTTGGGCCAGATGGGCCATCATGGATGCCGGGGGGAGAAGGGGGACCGCAGACAGCAGGTCTTGCTGGGCATCACCGCTTTCGTTTAATGCTGAGGATTCAGAGCCCACCAAGACAGGCCACTTCAAGCTTTTGGGGCCTGGATCTTCATAAGCCAATCCCTGACAGGTCACGGCGCCATGCAACGATCCCAGGTGCCGAGACACGGGCAGCAAGCTTCTGATACGGAGCCACCTCGTCTCAGAAGCCTTCCCCAGACGAGCGGAGAAAGCCATTAGCCGGGGTTTCGCAAAGGCAGCTAAGAGAGCTGCCCAAATCTTTACCCTCGACCTGTTTCGGTTTATTCTCTCTGGTTCCTAAGATGGTGCCCCTGATTTCAGCTAAAGGATCCAGGCAGTGGCTCAGCTGGGCCAGAAACGTTTGGTCCTCCGTAAGTGTTTTCAGCCATTACCCTGCATGACATCATTTGAGGCCTCAGCCTGCCTCCCCATGCCTGAGATAAGGATATTAGGAGCCGCCCCCCCTCCCCCCCCCACCCGATCACAGACACAGACCCGCACAATGTGGCCTCATGGCCCTACGGCAGATTAGAAAGGTATTGCGGAAACATACAGACATATGGGGGGGGGGGGGGGGGGGGTTTCTCCCATTGCTTCTGCACATTAATCCCCTTTGGCTCAAACCGCCAGACACAAATCAGAAGAGCAGCAGAGAACCGGCGTTTGGACGGCAAGGGGGCCCGGTATCTCTCTGAACCGGTGGGTGGCTGCTTCAAACACCCCAGCTGGGAGGGTGGAGGGCCCCAACTTCTGCCCAACATATGTGAACAACATCACGAGGCCCCAGAATCGTGACGCAAACCGAGCGAGCACCTGCCGCACTGCCACTGGCAAGTCCGTCGACTGGACAGCAGCCAACTGGCCTCACGGGGGCCTTGGTTACCGGGGCCACTACCTGGGGCTAGCAACCACTACCCTTTGTCCCTCCCGTTTGCTGCAGACTGAGCAGTTCGAGATCTGAGAGAGAGAAGCCCTTATCTACACTCCCCGCTAACGAGGCCCTTCATTAGTGCTGCTTGTTGCCATTCAGTCTGCAACTGTTGCCATGGCGCCAGCGGAGAGCTGTCACTCAGCCACCGGGACGTGTTTATCGGAATTGAAGTGACAGTCAACGTTTGGGTGGGTGGGCGGGCGGGCAGGCATGCTGCTCCATCTCATGCATGGAAGACCGCAGAGTCCTCAGGTCAATGGTCGCAGCAGACTCGTCTGTGATCCCCTACTAAAAGACACTCCGACATCCACGTGTGTCCTGCCTTCTCGGCTCCTCTCCGGAACTCCCGTAATGGAAAACGTGGCACAGAGACCGGCTGGGAGCACGCGTCACACAGAAGGTGGCGTGTTGCACTCATAGCAAGGATTTCATTACCCGAGCATGCTTTTATCCATCGGATGTAGGAGTCCAAGCTTTCAGCACAATTTTCAGTTTTAGTAATCCCGCAAATATCAGCAAGGTCCTGTTAAGCTATCTTATATATATAAAAAAACAGCCTTGTACAAACACAGAACAGACAAAATAACGAAAGCACCCATCAATATAGTGTGCAGGGAGATACTGGACTATTTTCCAATAAGAAAAATCCCCCAGTTTTTCTCGTGATGCAGGTGGAGGAAATCTACTCACTCTGCACTCAAGAACTTCCCATAAAAGTTCAATGATGTGCAGATCTTGTGATTGGACAAGGCATAGAAAGCATCCGACTTCAGTTCAGCAGATCATGAAACCACCCCTGAATTTGTTTACCAGTATATAGAAACATTATCATCTTAGAATACGGGGACATCATGACTCCATAGGGTGCACCTGGTGCCATAAAACTGCCTCATATTCCTTAACCGTTATACGATCATGTGGAGCAATCATCAACCCTAATGACTCCCACAAGATGGCTGCCCATACCATTACAGATCCCCTGCCATGTTGGCAACAGAAAATTCAGGTCAAAGGCATCCCTTTGACTATTCTCCAGAAACTACAGTGCTCAGTCTTGGGATATGTGCAGAATCTGAAGAAATGTTGCAAATTTATTATTTCACAACAAAACTACATTGACAAACGTTCTGTACATTTTCATTTTACGTGTAATGTTTTTTGACTGACTCATTCCGTTCTGTTCTTGCCATTTTGCTATTAATTGCAATTGTAGTCACTGGCTCCCAAAGGGATACTAAACACAAATGTTTGGTGTTTTATGTAATTGCAAAGGTGTTACTAATTAAAAAGCACCCAATGAGACTGCCTGTCAATGAACTTTTTAACTCTGAAGATCTCTTTTAGAACTATAATTTGGGTTTCAATTTATTAGTACTTGGAATGAACAATTTGCTTAAAACTACTGGATGTTTCAAATGGGAGCGATTATATATATATATATATATATATATAACATATTAATAAAGTAATGATATTTTCTACAAAACCAAAGAAATTGCAATATTTTGACTGAATACTGACATGTAGGATGAGAGAGGGCTCACCACCACCACACTGCTCAAGCTGAATATCTGCACTCTTCATCTCAGGCTGGGCAGCTTTGTGTATTGACCTTGGATACGAGTGGTATCTGAACGGCAGGTTTTCCATGAATCCCATCTTTGTGGAGCTCAGTATAGTCACAGAGCCACCGTGGTAATTTCTGAGGCCAAGCTTTTGTGGTGTTTAGCAACAATCCCGTTAAGTGCCTGCCTGCCCCCGTCGATGAGGTCTGACTTATGACCCCTGTCCTTCCCTGCTGAGGCCATTTGTCCTGATTCAGCTTACAAGCCAATCATTTCTAAGACCGCTCTTGACACGGTAAATAATCCTGCAGTATTTCGTAAACGATGAACCTGCAGTTCAGCCACAGAATTTGCAGCCTCTTTGAGATTCTTAAGCTCACGCTTTTGTAAAGACGCAAATCAAGTGCAGATCAAGACCTTTAATAGCCAACAGACACTATGAAAATGACTTGCATTTGTGGCTGTTTCCAATTGCGTTTGACCATTGAAGTCCTTCATGCACTGATGTTTTTAGCCAACCCTTTGTATACATCTACAACCTTGAGCATACACCAATAAGCCAAAACATTATGACCATGTCAAGTGACTAAAAAGACTATGTCAAGGGCTAGATACATTAGATGGTAAGCTAACATTCTGTACTCATAGGTAACAGGAATGTAGAAGGAATGGGCAGCCGAGCCGGAGGCCCAGTATGTCACGACACATTACTCGAGTGACCATCATCAAAATTATCTGCCGTTTATGCCACAGTAGCCCTTCTGTTGAGTCTTGGCCGCCCAACACCCTGTCCATGGATCGTAGTTTGTCTGTCAGCAGACCACTCTCGGCAGGTACTCACCACAGCTGACCCTGAGCACCCCGCAAGCCTTGCCGTTTCAGAGGCACTCTGACCCAGTCTAGCCATAATGAGTAGGCTCTTGTCAGTCACAAAAATCTTTATCCCTGCCCACTTCTGCATTCTACAAGTCGAGTATGAGTCTCGAATGTTAGCTTACCATCTAATATATCCAGGAACTTGACACATGCTGTTTTTACTAGATAGTTAACATTATTGACATTACATAGATGTTTTGGCTCATTGGTGTATATCTACATGGAGTTGTCAGTGCTTAATTATAACTTCTTAAAATGCACTATATAACTAACAGACAGACAGACAAACAAAAAGACAAACACACAGACACACATGTTAGTGAGGACAGTCTATCATGTCTATGGGGAAAAACCCTAATCCCAATCACAACGCTCTTAACACCCTACCTAGCCTTAACATTTACCATAAGTAACCAAACAATACAAGCCTTTGTGTAATTTTACTTTTTTTGCCTGAATTCACAGAAGTGTGTAGTGAGGACCGAAAAAATGACCTCACTAGTCATGTTTTTTTAGGATCTGCTATACACAAGTCCTCACAAGTATACGAAAACCTGTATACACATATGCACGCACACACACCCATATATATAAATTCTGATATCAACACAGACACCTTCTTTTACATACAGAGACTTCATTAATCTTTGCCAGAAGTGAACAACTAGCTTTCCATGTCTACAAGGTGGCTCCCAGTTATAGGGGGGGGGGTTGCAAGGTGCAAATCATTCAGTCATGTAAATTTTTCCCCGTCATTGAAAGTGACAGTCAGGGAGGAGGTACTGTAAGGACGACTGAGAAGATTTCATATGTATGGGGGGGAGGTGATTATTCACCCGGAAAGCAAACCGGGTAGATGTACACAAACAAACAAATGGGGGAGGGAGATAAAAAAAAAAACAGGGACGGATTGGCTGACGCTGCCCCGTCCTCCCTATTAGGCCAGAGAAATCAGCCGCGGAGCGATTAAGACGAGGCGAGATTACTTTCAGCAGCAGCGAACGGGGAGTATGTGCAGGCTCTGCTTCCAGACATTAGCGGACGCGGGCGTCCGATCCAGACAGCTGCGCGCGAGACGTAATGAAGCCCCCCCCCTCGCCCATAACAAGCCGGCACTGCTGTCACTTTTACTTAAGCTCATCGGGCACAAGGCTGTAGCTTAAAAAACACACACACACAGTGTAAACAAGGCCTCAGCACTCGGACGTACTCTGAAACGGCTGAGCAACTCAGCAATTCCCAAAAATGACACTGGGATTTGAGACGGAAGGCTATGTCGGTTTGGGGGGGGTAGGGGAGCTCTCGCTCCTGATGACCTCGACGGTCAGCAAGAGCCGATAACGGTCCCTAGGAGGCGTCTGGCACCCAATCGGTGCGTCTTCAGTTAGGCCGTATCTCACCCCCATTGTTAACAACACAAGAAACCCTTTTGGCACATCGGGCCTGACCGTCGCGGTCAAACATTTCTCTCAATAGAACATTCCGGAACGAGGCCCGGGCATTATTCCTTTTGACACACAGACAAAAGGGCAGGTTTTCATGTGGCTCATCCCTGCTAACCCCCCACCCCGACTGCGTCCACCTTTATAAGACATATAAATATGTGCGGGCAGTGGCCCCGGGGCTGATCCGTGCGGAACGCCTAGCGGCTGCAGGATCTCGCTCTTGCCCAGATAAGGCCCTTCCATCTGCATTGTTCTCTGGAGATAAAGCTGGCTGAAATGGAATCTGAAGGCTGAAAGAACCCATTTTCCCTTCTCCCCGCGGGCTTATCTGTCAAGAGAGCGGGAGGAGAATGGGCAGACTTGCGAGAATGAGGGGTGAGGGAAAAAAAGGGGTGGGGTGGCGGTTGGGGGGGGGGCAGGTATGTTGCCCCAGCCCACCCCTGGCCCCTCAGTCTTCACTGCTCTTTTCGGGATGACCATTGTGGGGAGAGACTTCATAAGGGGTCAAGCCGGAAAGCAATAGCCCTCCACCTCCACACACGCACGCCCCTTTTCCTTTCTGGGCCCGCTCCCACCCACTGGAATTTATCATCCCGCTCGGAAACGCTGAAGCACATCAACTGCTTCTTACTCCAAAACATATCAATTATGCCTGATAGGTGTCAGAGATGTGTATACTTAAGGGTTGATGCTCAGATCCGATATAAAAAAATTTAAGCGAGTGTCCGTGGGGTGGGGGAAGCTGGGGGGAGAAAAAGAAGAAAGGGAAAAAAAAAAAGATGAGTTATGCCAAGCACTCGTCTCCCGCCTCTGCTCTCCTCCCGGCCTCTGCCTCTCCTGTTCCCTCGCTTTCTCGCTCGCCGCTGCCTCCCTGCACTAGCTGCCACCTGGGAGACTTGTTCTCATTAACCTTGTGCACCTGCACTCGACAGCGTTTAAAGGCAAAAAATTCACCCCGTGTCAAATCGATTCTTTTATGTGCTTATGTTGCTCGCCGCCGATTCCCAACCTGTGGGGGGCCCCCGCGTTCTTCCCCTCCTGCCCCCTCTCCCGCCGCAAGAAATGCCGCCGCCGCAGCTGCCCCTCCTGCCTCAACGGCAACATTAAAAACGGAAAATAGCTATAAAATAAAGTCATGCGGGTTGCGGGGATGAGCTCCCGAGTGGGTGATGCAGCCCAAGCCACGCGACAACCACTGTGCCTGGCGACAATGAGTGCAGGCAGATGGCGACCGATGGGCACAGGTGATCAGAATGGCACCTCGGTAAAATCCACAACACTGCCTGCTGCTGAGCCTGGGGCAAGGGCCATGGTCAGGCATCCAATTCCCAATGCCCACATCAACCTCCCAGAAAGCTGCCGATGAAACAGGAAGGACTTTGTAATCCAGATGAGAGACCAAGACGGCAATCAAGAGCTATGACAAGTCAACATCCCCTGCCCCGTTCCATGGGCTCCTTAGGATATGCTTGAATAATGCTGGTTAACCTATCAGGCGACAAAGGCCTATGTCACTTAGCAAGAAGCCTCGTGTGGGCATCGACAGCTACTGGGCTCGAGACTTGCTGAAAACCTACTCTGGACACATGGTTATGGACACACGGTTATGGACAAACGGACGGAAGAATATTCTACCAATTGATATTTACTCATGGCGTCCAGAAGACAAGTCAACCCAACGGTCTCTCTAGAAGGCATATTTGAAGGAACCAATCAATGGTAAACAGATTTTCCCAAACTGCAGGTGCATCTTCAGTCCTCACCGATGTCATCGCCAGTGTGATCCATGGTTTAGACACCTAACAGAGGCTTTTCTTCGGGATATAACCTTCCAGAAAAGTTGCTCATGTCTTCCTACAGCTGGGTAAGAACCAAACCGATTCAGAACATGGATTCGCCTCAGGGCGATAGCTGCAGATGACTGTAGTCCAAGTTCTTTAGATCACCTGCTCTCTCCATTTTTATTATTTTTTTTGCAAAGTCAAAAATGAGCATTAAATTTGCAAGCCAGTGGCCAATGAGCGTTAAATTTGGAAGCCAGCATGGATATGTAGAGCTACACAGTGTCCACATGGTGCTGGAGGACGACAGATGTTAATTGCTTTGGTTGGGGTAGGGACAGGGGTTTATTCAGCATGTGCTCAAAATCTAGGAGGCACGACCCATATTAGCTCCTCCCTTACATAATGGGTCTTGATCATCGTCCCCACAGGACCGGGACAGAAGTAAAGCTTCCTCCCTGAAACCAACTGACACATGGCCACCTCTCGCTCGCATCGTCTTACATCCACCTGCAACCGCCCCCCTCCCCCTCCCCATTCCACAGTGGAACGGTCTCCCCTGGACAAGTTAATAAGATGGAAGAGTCCCCGGAGGCCACGGCCAACGAACGTTATCACTCTGAAGGCAGACAGAAACACTGACAGATCGGAAATTATCTCGAGCCTATTAATTACCCCCTCCTGCCAGGCGGTGCCTCGAAAGGTGCTTTGACGAATCAGAACACAGAGGGATTTTCTCCCCGCACCGTTTCCAGTCCTCAAAGGCCGAAATCTATAATTCCACACGTTGAGTAAGATTTATCAAACAACAGAGAGCTAGCTAGTAAAGCACAGTGTACACTCTGTGGGACTGCCCCCCCACGTGGAATAAGTCACCAGCAGAGATTACGGTAACTAACTCTCTCTATAGTTCATTTCTGTGTGGGGGGAGGGAGAAAGGCGAAAAAAAGGGGGCCCCCTCCCACGAAAGCCAAACCACACATATGTAAATACAAGAGAAACAGACCAGTTTGGGAATCAATTACGCAGCGATTCCCAATCTGGTTGTCCACGTTTTTGGTCCCTCCCAGCTCAAAAATGTGGACTGCCTGTCAGGGATCTCAGAGGAAGCAAAAACACAGACCGACTGTGGGTCCCCGAGGATTGGATTGGGAAACATTGCTCTCAGGTAACCACACACTGCCTCAGTACATCAGAGTCCACCCTGCCTCGAAGTCCTTCACAGGACATCAAAGTCTGAGATCGACACCCTAGTTTGAGTCATTCGGGGATTCAGTCTGTTTCAGTAAATCCGAGTCCACCCTGCCTCATCAGAGTCCAACATAAGACACCAGAGTCCAAGATAGACAGCCAGAAGCCTATCAAAGCTTCAAAGCCCAATTTCCACTCTTGAGTAGTAGCTACCCAAGCAAGCTTGCTATCAAACAGCACATCAGAATAATAATGCAAACCATATCTTCATTTCCTTCCTTCTTCATCTGCAGAAACCTCCACGAACCATATGATTAATGGCTGGAGTCGGGGCCTCATTCTCCCCCCACACGGCACCTCTCCACGCTGACAACCCCCCATCTCCTGCAAAACTCCATTAAACCCTGCCA
Source organism: Petrocephalus zakoni (assembly GCA_026774425.1). NCBI lineage: Eukaryota > Metazoa > Chordata > Actinopteri > Osteoglossiformes > Mormyridae > Petrocephalus > Petrocephalus zakoni. The sequence continues at coordinate 12,512 of JAODKN010000103.1, read as the reverse complement.
CATTCATAGTATAAATGTACTCCCGGTCCAACCTATGCCACAGACCACGATAGTTTCGGGGGACTATCGTATTCAGCAAATTGTGGCCACTTCCATAACAAAGCCTCAAAAGGCACTATCAGTAGTTTGCCAACCCATGCCAAAGATAGCAATCACCACAGCCGTATCAACAATTAAAAAATAAAGTAAAACACCACGAATAAGTATAATGAAGAGTATGGCTATAATGACGAGAGGAAGAGCGGCTGCCGGAGACACAGTCATCAAGCAATTTGTCCTCTTTTATTAGCACTATTGTAATTAAACAGTGCGGCCTGTGAGCTGGGCACTCTGCACAGGCTGCCGGTATCGGCACCTCCATCTCCGTCTTCCTTTCAATTAGCGCTACAATAATATCGCTCCCATGTTGCGGGAGCTATTAGCATTTTGATTGAACATCTGAAACACAAAGTGCCGTAGTGTTTAATGCCAGAAGATTGTCTTCCACTGTGATGTTTCTTCATTCATTTCCGGGGAGGACCCGTCAGACTCGTCCAACATAGGGGGGGAGGGGGTGGAGGGATGGCGTGATTGAAAGGGGGAATGGAAAAGCGGGACGGATGTAGGGGAGAGAAAGTGGGCTATAGGGGGCCAGCAATGTGGTGGGGACCGAGTGCGAGATAGCAGGCCCGTCCATAACCGAAAGTTAGCGAGGCGGCAGTTAAAGGTACGGCACCGTGACCCGAAGGCAACTGGCTCAAATCCTAT
>JAODKN010000102.1:1370177-1385147 GCA_026774425.1 Petrocephalus zakoni | reverse complement strand
TTTGATTGATTGTACATGCAGAATGAGTTTATATATGTGTGTATATATATATATATATATATATATATATATATATATTATTTTGGGGGGGTGGGATTGAAAGGCAACCATGTGTAATAAGATGTCATAAAAGCGAATTCCAGAAGGGCGGCGTTTTGAGCCCCAGATGTGCTCTGGAGTCACCAGGTTGCTGACATCCATGTTTCCAGCACATGGGATCACTCCCGCATTCTGCCAGAATTCCCTGACACTGGAATATAAAGGGCAGCCATGTTTGTACCTGTACTGGGTGTCTACCAGACAATAAATTACATAAGGACAGAGCCTGTAGATACACGCGCAATGACCTCAATCTCTGTGTATGTCTAACATGCATCTTCCTGACAATTGGGCATTATGCGTGCTCACCTCTTTGCAAGATTGTTTTTTATTCTTTAACGGTACATTTTAGTGAGGCGATGTCAAGTGGCTATGGCTATGGCAAATGGAATAACATGACACAGGCACTTGGCACCGGTTGGCTTTCTGAGACAGACCAGGCGTGATGGGACCAATATGACCCAAAGCTAAACAGAAAAATCAAGGGAAAAGCAAACAAATTTGCAGATGACACTTTGAGTAACAAATAAGTGAATAAACATGTGGACGTTACGGGTCCCAAGACCAGCGTGGACACTGGGGTCTGGGGTCACTTGTGGGAAACCAGCACAGTACAACTACGTATGCACACTGCTCAGAATAACGAACACATGGAACCAATCGGGACGGATAATCGGGGTCACCTGACTTTTCTTCCCGAGGGTCTGGCAAGCACGTTGAGTTCACACAGATGTATCTGTGTTTCCATGAAAAATACAAACTAATCGTGCACGCTCTCAGCTATTTGCCGTTACTTTCTAGAATTGTTCATTACTTTATGCATGTAATCCTTCAGTGGTTTACTCTTATACATTTAGGCTCTCCTCTTGCATTCTGTGGTTTCTGCAGTCCTCTTATGTGTATATGTATTGTAACACATAGAAAAGCATGACCATGCCCTGGTGCTCAGCATTTGATGCAGAAATGAAAAGCAGGTGATACCTGTGGACCCGACATCGCTCTAGATGCAGAATAATGCTGCAAGAGGTCAGGGGGATCGGCCCGACCAAGGACCAAAACCCAGAGTAAACTGAGATCATATCAGGAGAAGATGATGACAGAAAGTGATGTGACTTGTCCCTAACATTGCAGGATGCCATGTAACACCGTGCTTCTCTGCAGTCAAATCACCCAGCCGTTAAGCTCCATTATCACATCTGACAGCTGGACAATGAACTCCATCCCCCTTCGATGTAACTGAAACACGGCCCGTAAGAGACCGAGCCCAGGAGGACAGGGGCGATTCTGAAGGGGTCTGGTTCCCTCTGCGGGCCTCGGCACACCTCCGTTTCCACGGACATCTATTTCCGGCTCCTTGTTCTTGTAGTGCCTTGCATGCAAATATTCCATTACTCCTGATTACTACTGTATATGCTTTGCATTCATGGTAAAAATACCACGAATCGCGGTACGACGAGAGACCAGTGATATGACGCATGTATTCTGGGTCCTGCAGGGTGCAAACCAGCACCCTGCGGCATGGTTGGTACAGAACCTGTTTCTCCAGCGGCCTGACCTGTGTGATGGCAACCTGGGCCACGCCAGCATGGAGAACATATGGCTGGGTGATATTCTACCTCAGAGGAGGAGGAGGAGCACCAATCAAACACCTGTCCCCCTGAATGTCCCCTGTGAAGCCCGCCGCGCTATCGGATGAATCTGATATCTGCATTGTCGGCTTTGGGGCTGTCCCCCCCAGCCCCCCTACCCCCGAAAGAGCCCACAATGTGCTTTCGTAAGACTGAGCCAGGGCTGACGGACACTTTATGTGAGGAACCTCCTGGGAACTCCACATCAGAAAGAGTTATTTTAAGGCTGCCAAAGGGTTAATCTGACACACAGCTCCCAACATGGTGCAAATCAGCAGCTCTATTGGGCCGTAGAGAGGAATCTGGCAAAACTGCTACGAATCCAGCTCCTTGGGAAAAGGGCTCGCCGTGGCGACATACAAATCCCAGACAAGGTGGTCTGTTGTTTTTCAGGGCTGAGAAGAACATATCATCTCTGGTGGCTTCCAAGGATTTTGCCCAGTGACAATGGGAGTGAGAGTGCCATGGAAATCTAACACTTGCCTCTTTGTTTGTCGTGGAAAATTAGAACGACACTCAACAGACTGTACGGCTCCTCTGTTATCTTTACAAACTTTCCGTTCTCTTTCTTCTCCCGCGGTGATGTGGACTCCTTTATGGTTATGGTGTGTTGCACACGGGGCTTCTGTAAACTAATACCCCAAGAGAATACAAAAAGCACATTCAGGATGACACAGCGCCCCAAATAAACACGCGCTGGCATCGGAGCAGTGGGAGTTTAATTTTCAAGTCCATTGGTGCGATGACCCAAAATGGCATAAATGGGACCACAATGCGATTATTTGCAGGGTATATTTCTGGCCCCAACATGATCACAGCATTTAATAGCTGTGCTAATATGCCAAGGCACAACTTCTGATGAAACCCTTACGAGAAGATCCCCTTTGGATCCCCAAGTCCACACACGACTACATTGTTGTGCTACTTCCTATATGTGCTGCAGGAGCCGGCAACACAATATATGAGGCAATAATATTCACAAGTGCATGCCACATTTTTATTATAGAACACCTATAATCAATGCCAATAGTATCAGTCGTCTCATAGCTTGTAAATGCCTGTAACCAAATGATAATCTTTACTGTCTGATTTTATAGGCAAATTGGCATTCCTGCATTGCAGAAGTCAGGTTCTTCTGGATCTCATCGATGGCTCATGGGGCTTGGTTCTGGACTGTTATTTTACAGGGGGCTGTACCCTTTCCTGGGAGAAGATGCTAGAGCAGATATATGCTTGAGCAAACCTTGGGTCACCTAACAGGCTTACCAGGGTGATGGACGGTAACTTGGCAGACTGCAGATGTAATGGATTCAACCGTAAGCCGAACACTTTGTGGTGAGTATAATAATCCTCATCAAAACTTAAACAGATGCGCTGGCTCTTTGTCACCTGTAAGATGCTGAGGTTTTATCCTTATAGGTCTCCACTCAACCAGACTCCAGCCTCATTGCTTTCAAAGAGACGCAAATAGACAAAATGATGACTGATTATGATTATGCAACCTATCGTAAGTCCATCTTGAAAATGATGCTGTTTGTGGGATGTTAAGCTGACTGACCAGAAGGGCTTTTGAAAGAGTCATTAATCAAAAATGTGTTTGCACCTGTAAAAACAGGTGATGCAGTGTTTCTGTGAAAGAAAAATTTCCTGTTAATTAATAATATTTTCCTAAAAGGATTATCAAGATATGAACATGTTACACCAGGGTTTTAAATGGAAGGAACTATGAGGCCAAGTCAGAAATTCATATGGCTCATGAACATTTATGCATAAAAAGTCATGATCAGATCACAAGCAGTAAGTGAAAGAAAGATCATATGCAGTATTGTATTATGTGTTACGTGAAGATCAGATTCACACTCTGAAGGTCATCTTGTGAAGTTCAGCTTCATGCGTTGGCTGGGAATGAGGTGAAGATCAGCTTCACACTTTCACTGGGAATGAGGTGAAGATCAGCTTCACACTCTGGCTGGGAATGAGGTGAAGATCAGCTTCACACTTTGACTGGGAATGAGGTGAAGATCACCTTCACACTCTGCATGGGAATGAGGAGAAACCCAGCTTCACATTTTTGCTGGGAATGAGGTGAGGATAAGCTTCACACTCACACTGGGAATGCAGTGAAGATCAGCTTCACACTTTCAGGGGGAATGAGGTGAAGATCAGCTTCATGCTTGACCGGGAATCAATCAGCATTACATTCTGGCTGGGAATGAGGTGAAGACCACCTTCATGCTCTGGCTGGGAGTTACATGAAGATCAGATTCACATTTTGAATGGGAATGGGTGATGATCAGCTTCATGCTCTGACTGGGAAGATGTTGAAGGTGAATTTCACGCTTTGCATGGGAATGCCGAGAAAACCAGCCTCACATTTTGATTGGGAATGAATTGAGGATCAGCTTCATACTCTGGCTGGGAATGCAGTGAAGATCACCTTCACGCTTTCAATGGGAATGAGGTGAAGATCAGCTTCACACTTTCACTGGGAATGAAGTGAAGATCAGCTTCATGCTTTCAATGGCAATGAGGTGAAGGTCAGCATCACATTCAGACTGAGAATGAGGTAAATGTTGTGACTGGGAATCAGATGAAAATCAGCTTCACACTCACTGGGAAGGAGGAAAAGATGAACTTCTCACTATGACTCAGAATGAGGCTTGAACCATTGAATGGGAATGAAGTGAAGATCAGCCTCATGGTCTGGTTTGGAATGAGATGAAGATTAACTTCTCACTCTGGCGGGGAGTTTCATGAAGATCAGTTTCACACTTTGAATGGGAATGATGAGAATATCAGCTTCATGTTCTGACTGAAGTTGAAGTTTATTATCATATGTACAAAGTACAGTGTACAGAGCACAATGAAATAATTACTTGAGTGCCATCTTTGCAAGCAGAACATAAAGACATAAAGAGAAACATAAAACATAAAAAGACAATCAGTGCAGCAAACATAAAGTGCAGTGTAAAGTGTAAACGTAAAGTGCAGTGAAAAGTGATTGTGTGCAACAACATTGTGTGCTACAGTCTTACATGGGAAATTAATATATTGCACAGGGAGGACAAGAAAACCAGTTACTGTGCGTTGAACAGTCTGATAGCACTGGGGTAAAAACTGCTTCTGAATCATGCTGTGCGTGAGTGGATTGTCCTGAGTCTCCTGCCGGATGGCAGGAAGGTAAGAAGTGGCAATGCAGGGTGGCTCGGGTCCTTCATGATGCACTTAGTTTTATTGTAACAGCATGTGGAGTAAATGTCAGATACTGCAGGGAGTGGTGTGCCTATGACCCTCTGAGCCGTTCTCACCACTCTCTGCAGAGCCTTCTTGTCCTGAGCAGTGCAGCTGCCGTACCCAGACACAACACTCCCCGTGAGGTTGGACTCCACAGCACACCTGTAGAAACTAGTGAGGACAAGGGTGGACACCCTAGCCTTCTTTAGACGTTTCAGGCATTTCAGACTGGGAATGAGGTGAAGATCATGCTTTTGACGTGAAGATCATGCTGTCATGCTTTGAATGGAAATGAGATGATCAGCTTCACATTCTGAATGGGAATGAAATGACAGTCAGATTCACACTCTGCCTGGGAATAAGGTGAAGATGAATTTTGAACACTGGGTGGGAGATTAGGTAAAGATTAGCTCCTCACTTGGAATGATGTGAACATCAGCTTCCCACTCTGACTGGGAACAAAGTACCTAAAGAAATATCCAGACTGGTTTTCAGTTGAAATAACTCTTGATTGTATGAGGTTTTATAGGACATAACGTGACTGTTTCACAATAAGACCTACAGTTTCATTTTCTCATGCCTTTCTATCACATAAATGTAATAGCTGTCCGGATTATTTCAGAAACCTTTAGCACAAAGGCACTTCTGCAGGCCTGACCCCATTCACGTTGCTCAACATTTTGTTGACTCTTCGAAGTCTCTCTTGCCATGCTGTTCCCTAATTTACGAACAGTAACAACTCCAAATTGCAATCCAAGACAATGTGCTAAGTTTGCAGGCATCATTAATGTATATTTACTACTTCCTAAACATACACTCTCCACGCTGGTCATTTGACCACTGGGCACATGTTCTTCCTGTAGCTGTACTGATGAATTACACAGATGGATTCATCTGGAAACTAAATAATGAGCAATCTCCTGCCAAACCTGCTGCTCGTGGACCAAAAGTCCCCAGAAGTCCAATCGCAAATAAAAACAGTATCATGTCTTTTTTTTAAATATTCAACATTATTTTTTTTTTAAAAAGCATCATAGCGGTACATGCTGATGTTGTAAACAGACACTCTAAAGTAAACATTTCTGTCCAGTAAAGGAGAGGAGGGCAGGGTTTATTACATCCTGACACTTGTTCAGCAGAGTGCCATGTGCAGTGGATCAGGAAGGGCCATGGTGAATGAGCCGATGGGGACATAGGGGGCATCGCACAGAGGCTGAACTCTGCACCCCAGTCCCTGCTTTGGGAAACACCCAGCCTCTGTGGCCGCAAAACACCACAAACTCAGGGTGATGCAATGTTTGCTGGCTGGATCGAGGCTGGATTCCCCTCCGCTGGCTCCTCAGAGTGCCACTGATCATCCATGATGCCGATCGATTAGCCTGCCTGCCGGTTGCTCTGCTTTTGTCAGCTTTGGCCTGGAATGAGTGCAGAAATGAAAAATGAGGACGCTGCCATCTTCAGCACCTCAAGCTGCGAGAAAACAGTTGATGTACTAAAACCAAAATGTACTCTGAAGGACAGGAGCTAATGCACTAATACCAAAGCTTTACTCTAAAATGGAGGAACAAATATAGAACTGAAATATTTGGTTCCTTTTTAGGATTCGGCTCCCTCTGAGTCACTCACTAAACTGATCCGGGTGTGTGAGTCACTTGAGTCACTTGAGTCAGTATTGTCAAATCCCCAGCCAAAACATTTGTTTTTTAAAGAAGAAAGTATACGCGGTTTGTGATGAGAATGAATGCACTTTGAAATAAATAAATGAATTAATTAAACAAAGCGTTACAAATCACACTGTTACACTTGTACAAATCTCACTGTTAACAATTCTAATCAGTGACCAGTCTGTGTTATGCTATGCCAGGTCTAAATCCCCTTCTTCGTGTGAGAGGTTCCGAACCGGCTGTATGATTTTGGCTGTAGAGGGAGCTACTCGGCGAATTCACTCATGACTGTGTGCGATCCGGGTCACTAACCTGCTCAGGTGCGCGGTTCCGAACCGGCTGTATGATTTCGGCTGTGTGCTTCCCCCCACTTAGGATCCCTCTTTTGAGTGTGTTGGTGCAAACGAACTGTAAGTTATGCAATTTTTAGCAGCAATACTTGCTACTATAGCTGTATTGATCTTGTAATGAGTTTGAAATGATTATAAGCCGTATGTACGTGATGGGGTTTATGGTTTAGTCATGGTGTAGTTAGGACTCAATGGAGTCGGGTTAATGGAGACCTCGGATTCGTGACTCATGAGTTATTTAATGGATCTGGGTTATTCACCCGAGTGAGTCATGAATCGCTCAGCTCTATTGCTATCAAAGATATACTCTTTGATGCAGGAATTAATGTACTACCAGTGTAGGGGAAGTTCCTCATAGAAGTAAACCATTCAAGACTGAGGTGGAAAGTTCAGGTCCAGGAAGTATAAATCCTGGCTAAGGTTTTGTTTCAGCCAAACAGTAGATAATTCACAATCACAGAGTACTCACCTGGTTGGTCTTGGCCTGAATTTGTATTTTCTGGACATGAACTTTCCACCTCTGTCTCTAATGGATTACTGAAATGCAGGACCTAAGATATTAATACCTGAGATATACTCTGAAATATATACACTATTATCAAAAAGATTATTTAATCGGTGCTTCTCTCTTGGCTGTGACACTGATAAATCACGGCCTTTGAAGAGTGGCAAGGCGCAGTACCACTGTTTTATAAACCAACAGCGGCCATCTACCAAAACAGTGGCTCACCCCTCTGTCTGTGAGAATTCAAATTCACGAATGTCGAATTCAGTCCCACAGACAAATGGTAGGAGGTTACAGCCACTGGCTTGGGGCACGCTTTTTGCTACCATGTATTTGTAATAACATTTCCTATTGTTTTGGAATCCTCATAGCAAACAGTTCCCGTTCAATTGATAAACTGGCCTCTCAAGCTAATATCTGAGCAGCTGGGCTTTGATTGGTGCCTTTTGTGCTCCTGCTGGATAGAGTACAGTATTAGTAATGGTATAATAATACAGGCTTATTTTGTAATTTCCTCTGTAATTTTGTGTGAAATGTGAATATACCTGAGAATATTCTTATTATTAACCAATAATAAAGTCATATGATCAGGGCTTGGAGTTTGAATCCTGCCCACATCACTGGGGTTGGGGGTTTGATTCCCTCCCACACCACCAGGGCTAGGGGTTTGATTCCCTCCCACACCACCAGGGCTAGGGGTTTGATTCCCTCCCACACCACCAGGGCTAAGGGTTTGATTCTCTCCCACACCACCAAGGCTAGGGGTTTGATTCCCTCCCACACCACCAGGGCTGTGGGTTTGAAGAGGAAACAGTGCAAAGATGAGGAGGCATAGCGGGGATAATAAAGGGTGGGTGGGAGGAGCGCAGGGCCTCAGGCAGTGGAGCTGGGGGGGTGGCACACAGTGGGGGGGGGGGGGCTACTGCTGTCTTGGGGCTCATTCATTTCTTGCCTGTATGTTTGTCTAACCTCGGTGGCAGTGACGTAGCCAACAGAGGCAGCCATTGTCCGAAGCCTGTGTGACCTTAGAGTCCCTTGGGGACTGTACAAATATTTTTCTTGCGAAAACGTCAAAGTCTGACAGATTTATTGTGCTGTGAATCCTTTATATACTCTGCCGGACGCGCAGAGCTCTCTCCTGGTACAGCACACCACAAGGGGACTTTGCAGAGGTGTACTCAGACGGCGGGATTAATCCACATGCACATGATATTATTGTGATCACATTAGATGACGGAAGATTATTTCATCCTAATTAAAAATATTCAAGGGGTACTTTATATTCTGCAGCCGTCTCACCACAATTGATTCCTTCTATAACCTGCTAAACCAAGAAGATCAGCACTGCCCAATCCGGGGACTAGGAACCGTGTTAAACCACTATGTCACATCCAGAGTCTCCTTATTCAGCCTAGATATATGCTGTAATGTGGCACGGTGAGACGTGACTCTCTGGGGCAAGAGAATACCGTCAGTATTATGCGATTAGGAAATGTCTGTCATTAGGCCAGTTAACAATAAATATTGGTGCTTCTTCCCAAATACTTTAACCCCCCCCCCCCACCCACACACATTCGCTGCAGCATGTGTGTGCCCCAGCTACACAGACTTTTACCGAGGTTATACATCAGGTGTCAGATAAGCGGCGCTCCTGTTGGACCGCTCCACACCTGACTCGCACTGTGCCGTAGTTGTAGGCCACTGAGTGGCTAATAAAACTGCAGGCAAATCATTAAAACCAAGACATAAATATTAATATTTTTGCCTGCGGTTACAGCATTTCTCATTTTGTGGTGTTGAATGTGATGCATATTAAGGAGAAATGTTTCAGTCTGCAATTATTTGATTAATAAATGTTTGATATTGCGTACGTGCAGTGGGCTCTCATACCCAGTCAGCTGGGGGTCTCCAGCACCTTTTGCAGGTTGTCGAAGACTGGCGAGGTGGAGGGGGGGGGGGTCATGTTTTCGGGGACCTGTCCCCCGACGAATGTGAATCAGAGGGCCTATTTGATCTTTTTTTTTTTGCTGTGGCATTTCTTTGATGGGTTTACAGGGGATCTGGCCGACGCACATGAATCGCCCGGGACTGAGAGTAACACCGTCATGAGGTTATTCCCCCTGGTCGGCCTGGCTGGACCGGCTAAAGGCTGGAGCGTCTGTCTCGTCCAATTAAAATAAACTCTGTTGCCCAGCTGCGTATGGAAATACTGTCTCAATTGCAACAAAATCATCAAATCATCACCATGTGGAGGATATTAAACTATATGACAGACTTTGGCGAGGTCTCCATTCCCAAAGGACTCGGTGTGATAAACTGTAGAGTTAAGGGGGTGTATTAAGTGTCGCACCAGGCCTTAGAGGCGTGGTTAGACCAGAGAGAGCACCTGAACAGAAGGACAAGGACAGCATGTCAAGACAATGTGCGGCCAGATTCTGAGCTCCTAGGAAAATGCCCAAGGTATCCCGGAACCCCCAGGTGCATGCACGGAACCTTCGGACATGGTTCTAAGATCAGGATGAAGGTCCGTAGGAAGCAGGAAGTGTGACATTATGCCATCTCCATGCAGTAAGATCCGGAATGACCGTAGGCCAGATCTGATATTGCGCAGTAGTTTGGATCACTTGCATTCTTGTTTGGTGGTTTCATCAGCGCGTCCTCGCAGGGACGAGTTTAGAACATCCTAAAATAGAGTCCGCAATACCGCAGGGGAAGCAAGTTTTCCTCGAGCTGCACAGATGATAGATATAATCATGACAGCCACTTACGACCTGAACAAGCTGCCAGGTCCACATGGAGAACTCATACTAACTCCACTTCTCCCGCGGCCGTGGAAAAGATACAAGTTTGCTGATGATGCTCCCGGCCCCCGAATAGTAATTAACGAGGAAACGGGACAGCAGAGAGTTCTTTGGGAACGGCCACGTTGAGCCCTGCTTGGGAAGGTCATATGTGAATCCGGTCATGCTGCCTGCGGGCCTGAGGTGAGCACGCACCGGCCGGCTTTACCGCATGACGCACCGTGCGCGGTTTGGTATTTTCGAAAGGTGCTTTCAGTCTGCGGGTCGCCATCGATCGCATGTGACTCACTCGTCTTTTCTTGCCGTCGAAACAATTCGGAACATCCCATATTGTGATGATATGAAATCGGCAGCATGTGTGCGATTATTGAATGGAACCGGACCGGAGCGAGGGATAAGAATCTGCCGTAATTATCTGAATGAAATGTGCGGCATTTTAATAAGTCTCCATCTTCGATCCAGTCATTGCACTGAACCCATGGAAACCCCAGCAAGGAATCTATCAATGCTAATGATATTCAAATGAGATGCAAAGGTTCCTGGTTTTTATGAGAATAACATGGTTATTTCTGAAGAGCTGAATCACCGAGGGGCCTTCAATGGCACAGGTTGATTAGTCTAATAAGAATTTCTTGGAAACTTATTGCCTGAGATGATTGAAACCACTCTTCCGCTTCAGTGACGTCAATCTCCACATGAACAGATCTGCGCTGACAGTCACTGGGGATACAGGGCAAACCATAAAAGTCAAACAATATCAAGTAATTGTGTTATAATAGCCACTGGGAGAGTTCGCGAGTGTGGGCTGAGCTGGGGGGAATGCATTATACATATTTATTCTCGATAAAACACTGGCACTCTGAGACGACTGGCAAACCCTCAGCATGGCTGCCAGAACAGAAACAAATAACCTGTAAATGTAAAGTAAACAAACTTTCATTTACGGTGAGTGATGGTCGCTGTCCACAGCCGGCACGTAAGCGGACTTAATGACTGCAGAGGAGCCCGGTTTAGAATGTTGCGGGGACACAGACCGGCCCGAATCGCCCCCGGTCACTCATTCCTCACATCAGGAAAGGGGGCTCCATCCGGAATGACCTACCAGGCACCTGAGAACAGAGGTGGAAAGTTCAGGTCCAGAAATTACAAATCCAGACCAGGATTTAGTTTCAACCAACCAGTTGAATACTCTGTGAATGTGACTCTTTATGCACAACCTGTTGGTTGAAACCAAATCCTGGTCTGGATTTGTACTTTCTGGACCTGAACTTCCCACCTCTGCCTGAAAGCACCTTCCTGCACTGACTGTGTATTTACTAAGATGAACACCTGTAGTGAGGATCAGAAAGACTTGCTCAAAAACGTGTTCTACAATTTGACAAATAGCCTTTGTCAAAAAGTGTGTTGCGGGCCAGGATGGTGAGCATTTAACACGGTTTTAGTGTCAGTGGTGTTTTACTTTCTCTTTCTCCTATTTAAGAAATGTAATAGCTTATTCTCTTTCTCCTGAGTCTTGATGTGTTTATAATAATGACGATAATCCTCAGTCATTAGTCTCAGGTGTGCGGTTAGCGTCCCCGGAGGATCCTGTCACTCAGCTATGGCGGAGACACGACGCGGAAGCACACCTCTGTTCAGGAGATGCCTATATTTGGGAGAACCTCAGCCCAGATCTGTCAGAGAGGAAGTGTGGAGTTGCTGTCGGTCACGAATCACAGACGGCGAGATGGTGGCTGCTGATGGCCCTTCAGAAGGTGGAAGCCGACTCACGCCTACTATGGGTGAGTAAGTCACAGTGCGGCACCCCCCCCCCCCCCGCGCTGGCATACACACACACGCAAGCTGCATTCATCTGGGGTGGTAGGAAAATGCTGACTGATAGCAGGTGGGCTGAGGTTTCTGAGGGGGCAAAGCAGCATTAAACGGATGACCAGCCTCCCCACCAAAAAAAAAAGCCAGCCCCGGCTCCCAGAGGAGGAGACGCCCCCGAGCTTAACGAGGGTCCGGGTTGAACCTAGAGCATCTGTGTCGTTAAGTCACAGCTCAGCGGTGATGTGTGTGCCCTGCTCCTCTAATTAGCGGCTGCGTGTACATTTGGACGCCTTGGTTGCAGGTGGTTTTAAAAGGCAAACTGCAATTAAAGAGACTGGCTTCAAACAAACATGCTATACGTGGGGTGGGGGGGGGGGGGGCAGACAATATGTGCCAGGTTCGAGCAGAGCTTTGGAAGCTTTTTAAATGATCTTTGTTTGAAATATCTTTCAATATTAGGACAATTCGAAACTGACATGTGATTATTTTAAATACCAGCACAGAAGTATATCACACAGAGAATTACAATAAAAATGTCTGAAACATTCTCCAACAGGCAGGAGAAAACAAGAGGAACAGCTCGAAATACTTTCCAAGTTCTGCTAACCCAACACAACTAACCCATTGCCTGAAATAATGGGATATAAACACATTCGAGCGTATATTTCATTTCAATGAAGGTTCACTGCAATCACAGGGTGGTTGCCTGACTGTCCATGCAGCATCTGGATAAAACTGTGAATGATTGTTCCCCTATTCAGTCTCAGAATCTGTAAACCTTTACAGTCGCGGTCAGCATCCACACCGCCTGCGGCGCAGACCAGGTAATCCATCTGAAGCAACGCAGGTTTGGGCCTCGCCAATATGTGGATGGCAGACCTACCGGAAAGGCTGGGTGACTGCTCGATGAAGTTTTGGTGTGACCAGCAGGGGAGCCCAGCCTGTGTTCTGTGTGGCTCCAGATGTCCCGACGCTGCAGAAACGGTGCCTTCCTTCACATGAGGTGTAAAAGCAAGGTCCTTACTCTCTGAAGTCATAAAAAAATCCCGGGGCATCTTTCAAAAGAGTACGGTCAGTACCCCGACGTCCTGGCTAAGATTGTCCACTGTGGCCCTATCAAATCTGGCCTCCTAATCATCCCCTATAGCTAACTGGCGAGTTCTCTCCTGCCCCTTCACCACCTTAGATGCGGTGTGGTGAGCATGCTGGTGCGGAATGGTTGCTGTTGCATCATCCAGGTGGGAGCTACACAGTGGTGCTGGTTCAGGTGGCTCCCCATTGCCTCTGTAAAGAACTTTGGGGGTCTTCAAAGGAGCTATGCAGTAAATGTAACATTCATTCATAATGGTACGTTGGAATTCTTCTGTTAATTACCTGTTACCAAAGGTAAAGTATTAGCATTGTAAAGTAATTAATGGTCATTGCTAATAGCCCACAGCACACAACAATGAAATGTGTCCTCTGCATTTGCATGTGATATTGTGGCATAGCAGTGGGCAGCTAACTGTGCCCAGGAAGCAGCGCTTGGGGGCAGCACCTTGCTCAGGGTACCTCCGTGGTACCTTGCTAGTCAGGGATTTGAACCAGCAACCTTTAGATCACAAGTGCCCCATAACATTAATAGCATTATAAGCTAATACATAATTCATCTTCATTATTAGGATTAAGAGCGCATTATCAGTGTTGATCTAAGACTACGTGAATAGGTCTGAAATTAAAAGGCGCCCTTTGGGGGTTATAGTCTCTCTGCATTTCGGAACAGCAGCAGTGGAAGGCACGTAGCAGACAGATGCCAGGCTTTGCGTGTGGCATTCGCTCTTACATGGGGCGTGCTTCATAAGTGCACTAAACCGCCACATTGGGCCTCCTGTTAAGCCCCACCCAGCGGCTCCGTGCCTGTCAGTGGAGCACGATGGCTACAGACACATAAATAAAATTTGCCTTCCTGGCCGAACCCCCCCACCACCACCCCTCCTGGGCTCCTGTTCTGGGCCACGCTGCCTGGGAGACTCGCAGGCATCTGGGGGAGCACTTTGACCACGGCAGTGAAGTGTCTTTATTAGAGGAAGCTGCCACCGCCAATCATAGGTGCCTCCTAAGACTCACGATCCCTGAGCCGGATCCCCGAGCCGGATCCCCGAGGCCAGATGGCAGAGCGCTAGGTCCCAGGATTTTAACATCTCCGACTGGCTGACTGCAAACCGGCCTCCCCGGGCCCTTTGAGGTCCGGTATTACCATCACGCATTGAGTATTCAGGCTCAGAGTACTGGCAAGACTTTTTCTCCTTAATCACATTGCAGATCCTTTTCAAACTTGCGAGTGGAAACAAAACAGGAAGAAGCAGGAGAGTGAGATGCACTGTGCATGTTCAAAGCAAAGTACAACATGCTTCGCGGTGAGTAAGAAGCTCCCAAGGACAGTGGTACTGGAGTGTGGGGGACGGCCAGGCCGTGGGATGGTGGATTCGAGACCAGGAGGGGGAAGGTGAGACAGACTCAGCTACGTTTCAGTGTGTGTGCGGAGAGGGTAGACTTGTCACACTTGTGGGGTGAGATAGTGTCGTGGGTGGCCTAGTCTGCTCATTAATGCAGAGAGAGAAGTGAAAATAGAGGCGCACGGACAGGACCTTCTATATATACCATGCATGAATCTGTGGAAATCTGTAAGGCAATGGCATCCGTGATCTGCCTTGGCTCAATGAGGTCTCACGTAGAATTCTGAATGCCTGTGATTAATGAGCCATGTTATCTTCTCAGAAGCTACTGCCCTCCCAGCTCTGAATGAAACGCTTCCTTTCTTTTTTGGCCTGACAGAAGTCGCTCGGCACTGTTCCTCTGTGGCATGGGTGCCCGGGCAGATTCAGGGGGGGGGGGGGG
>JAODKN010000102.1:1360001-1370116 GCA_026774425.1 Petrocephalus zakoni | reverse complement strand
CCCCCCCCCCCCCCCCCCCCCCCCCCCCCCCCCCCCCCCCCCCCCCCCCCCCCCCCCCCCCCCCCCCCCAGGAAGCGCTCGGCCTCAGACACGGCAGGCCATCCTGACCCGAGTCCCAAAACGAAAAGCCAGTAGCGGAGCCGGAACATTCCGAGCACGGGGACAATCGGGTCGCGTGATTGGCTGTTATTGACCACAGAGGGGCATCCTAATAATAAAAAAAAGAGATGTTTTTTTTGACATGCAGCGAGGGCAGTTTCAAGCAGCAAAAAAAGATGATGATGAGTTTAGCAGCACAGCTCTAAATAAGGTCACAGATTGACAGTATAAAAGCGGAAATATGGGTGTAAAACACGACAGGATGGATGCTCTGTCACTGCATTATCATCTGCCACTCTGGGAGAGGTTCTCTTGCTCTGGGTCACCCTAACCCCTCTTCCCTTTGCCTCTGACCTCCAGCCTTGCAGTCTGGGGTTTAGCCTGCGAGACTAAGACATCCTTGACGTTCACGCGTTTTTTAAGACACCCAGAGATTAGAAAGAATTGCGATAACGTTTGCCAAGGCTGGCTGAGCCGCCCCTGCCATTGGCTGAGCAGAGGAGCTATGTTTGTGTGGCTGCTGCTCCCGGGGTCGAGGGCCACACGTGGCCGGGCCACGTGGAACCGATAAACGATTGGCCTAGAATAGTTCCTTCCCTTGTCATGTGACTTTGACAGAAATGCCCGCCCTAACTGTCTACAGAGCAGCACTGAAACACAATTTCAGCTAAAGACAACAATGTCCAAGTGTTTGTTTGTGGTGACCAATCAAAGCTAATTCTGCAGAAGAGAAAAGGCGGCATGCCTCGTTGGGCTAGACATTTCTTCCTGTTCGCTTAAATTGCATCACAAAGAAAACTAGATTAAAAATCTGATTTAAGGACCGTTTAAAGGGACATGAATATTTATAGGGATCACCTGTCCAATGTCCATCCTGCCAGCAAAAATCATTTAACAGAGAAAGCTTATATTATTTTATAATATAATGTATTTGATGAGATCATTGTACTGTATTGGCGAGTTCCATGATGTATGTGGTGAGTTTTATGATTTACTGTATTGTTGAGTTTTATGGGTTTAATGTTTTGGTTTTCACATGATGTATCCAGGTGTTCTCAACTTTAACAACTTAGCGGCAGGAAGTCCCACTGCTCGACAGAGTTCATAGGTTCAGAGTTGCATATGATTAGCGCGGCTCGAAGATGTCATTCGGCAGAGTATGTCATGGGGAAATACATAATGCCAGAAGTATCAAAGAGCCATGTGAGAACCAGGTCTGGTAACTCGCGCAAACCGCACTGGAAGTGGCCACAGAAAAAAAATCTGTGGGAACCTTGCATCATTTGCACCCATTTCCATATGTTCTAGAAGTGCCTCTGCTAGTCCAATCAGAATCAAAAAGCGAGAAGCGGCCTCCTCTCCTGATTGGCTGTGGTTTGCACCCTTAGTGGCTTTGCATCTCACCCTGGGATCCAACCCATTTCCTCCTAATTGACACATTTTCCTTTGCATGTGAAGCGGCCAGCAGTGCAGGAACTTCCAGCAGGACAGTAATACAGCAGCCTTAAGGCTAACCGTAACTCAAAGCACACTCTGATCCTGGCGCCGGTGTCGTTCCCCATGTGGACCTATATACGCTCGGCTTATCCCAGAGAGCAAGGTACCGCGGTTCAGTCACAGGAACCTTAAGGAGACATGAAATCGAAACTGAGACTTTAATACCCGGAATTCAGAAAGGCGGCTCGCAAGCTTACTGTCATTTTATGCCGCAGTCCAAGACAACCATTTCGTAGATGAACTGAGTGAAATTGTCACTGAGCACAGGCCTTGTTATTAACAGAATGTACAGTCGGCTCGTAATTGGGACGTGAAACGAGTGATGCCGGGCAGAAAACAGCACATTAAATGACAGCTTTTATGACAACTAGCAGGTGGAGGGTAATTGGCCGACTTCAAAGGATGTGACCAGAAAAAGACGAGTGAAGTGGGGAGGGCATCGTGTACATGCGGAAGCAATCATCTCCTGGTGCAATCAGAGCGCTGCCGTGGAGTTTTGCTCCCTTGCTGTAGATCCCAGCTAGATATCAGAAAGGAACTTCACCGTAAGTGATATTTTCGGCGACGGCTGCATGACGAAACCGGGCCCGCTAAGCGCACAGGGCAGGCACTTTCACGTCACAGACTCAGACCTCTCCTATGACAAGCCACCGATAGCCCCCAGCCACCGCCCCCACCCGCCTCATTACGGTGCTCCTCGCCCCGGCAGAAGCGCTCAGAGATGCTGCATACACAGGCCCACCGCCCACGCCTGCCTTGTTCCCCGACAGAATGCACTTCGGCTGGAGGTCACCCTCTTGGCGGAGGGAGGTGCGGGCTCCTGGTCCACGTGCCACTGCATGCGTGCGTGAGGGTAGGAAGTGAATGGGAGGATATGAGCGTAGGGTAACCTTTTGGGGGCAGCCTGGTAATGAATTTATTTTCTGTTCCTTGTTACGCACCATCTCGCTCGCTTGTGGTGGGCAGCTGCGAGTGTGGGGGGAGGGGAGCTGGGATCTCGGAGGAGGGAAGCCGGAGAAGGAGCGTGTGGGGTGTGCAGGCCGGAGCGGTGCGCTGGTGCCGCGTGAGGCTCCGCTGACTTCCGAGAGCCAAATACGTCTACGCGGTAACCTCAGAGAAGCAGCGAGGACTGCGGCCGGGCTGGCACCGTCCCGTTTGCTGGCACACCGGGCCCAGGGGATACCTCGCTGATCCAATCTGTCGCTGTGGGCAAGAGGTGTGGCCTCACCGCAATATCACCATCGTTAGCATCTTCATTTCCTTCTTGCAAAGTTAGCTCGTCGGCACTCTCGGCTGTTACTACTCCCTAAAATCCTAGTTTCGGTGGCCACGGAAGCCAGGCTTGGAGGGGGGGGCATCCATTTGAAATCACTATTTTTGTCTTCTCAGAGTCTGTACGGTTAATTATGAAGGAAGTACGAAGGCCCTCGAGATTTCCTAGCACACCCCCTGTAAAAATAACTGCCAGGTGGCGGTTCTGTGAATGCACTGAGCGAGCTTCTTCTCGTAACCGAATCCCTGCCCACATACCTGCCGGCCCATGTGTTTCTCATGTCATAGACATGCTTGTTTCACATAGATGACATCTGATGTCAAAGTTTAATTGTGGAGTTCATGCTCATCGCTGAAGTTACAATGCACACGTCTGTTGCGGCTGAAATCGATACGCTCCGGACATTCTCCGCATCGCTTTGCGACATACCGGCCAGGACACCTCGCTCTGTGGTCAACTTCCAGTTGAACGCTTATCACTCACACGTCAACAAATCCCTCTTTCCAGGCCATGGCAGCGGGCTAAACATTTTAGAAACTGATGGTTTGGTTGGGGTGGGAGGATGGGCCCCACCACGCCTGGTTCTGGAGTCCCAGGCAGTTCTCTGGCTTCCCTTCAATGCTTTGTTGTGAGTCGTTCAGAAAGCTAGGAGTCCCCGACAGGTTTGGCAGTGACACCATCAGGAGTGGCCCAGAGGGTTAGGGTTAGGGTTACAAGAGGAGAAATGCGTACAATTAACAGAAGTTTCACAATTAACACAAATACCATGCCGAGTGAGAGATTAGCCCTGTCCTTGACGTAACTTGCTCTCAGTGCAACTGGAGTATGTGTTATATAAACGGTTAAACCGCTGGTGGCTAAAGTATGAGGAAAACACCCGTCAAACACAGGAACAACTCTGGCCGAGGCCCTGATCTCCTGACCAGAGCAACAGAGCAGAGGGACACCGTGGTCCAGAAGGTTCTCACACTGGCTTCTGTTAAATATCCGAAGTGAGTCATATTAGCTTGAATGTCAATTAGCTGTAAGCCTATGTGTGTCAGCGATGAAGAAGGTCTGGCAGTCAGAACTTACATATGTGAGCTTTCAAATTAACATGAGGCAGCCTAACAGAGTCCTAAGAAGACCAAAGAGTCAATGAGCACATTGCAGGTATATTGGTCAGAAAAACAATAGGGACCAGTTTCAGGAGTCAGCATGAGGCAGACAGTCTACGTCATCGAAGAAAAGCACTGGGATGAAATCGGATGGCTTCCTTTGCCCTCCCTAATCATCAAATCCAAACATATTTGAACCTTCATGAGACATTCTGCAAGGCAGAGTGTGAAGTAGATTCCCACTCCCTTGATTCTTCAAAGAATTGGTGGTTTTCTTTTTGAACAATGGTGCAATATCCTATTATATGCATTTCAGGACATGTCCACCCCCTTTATGTACATTCTAGCAGACAAAGGTTAGGCCTGTGAAGATCACTAGAATCTTGCAAAGTCTAATCACCATGGTACTGCTTCCTGGTTGCCTAGGAGACCTGAGGATTGCCCTGAAAAATATCCGTAAAGGAACTGCTTAAGACATTATGTGGTCAAGCTAATGAATATTCAGTATAGGAACTCAAGGGAGGGATCGCACTGTACTTAATACTTAGTACAGGCTGTTACGGGAAAACCTGTGTTGAACGATTTGGGAATCCCTTCTCAAGTTTTTTTTTGTTTTTGTTTTAACTTATGCGATTTCGAGAATACTCAAAGTAAATAAAACTGTCTAAAAGGTAACATTAATCAAGCACACTACACTCAGAAGGAGATCTGGATGATTTATGGGTGAAGCAAGTCCTACAGCAATGTGAGGCCATCCATCCATCCATCCATCCATCCATTCATTCATACTTCTCCTTCTTCTTCTTGTATAGGGTCATGGTGGACCTGAAGCTTATCCTGAAAAACACTGTGAAGAAGCTGCAATAAGAAGTTATGTAAGGTAATGTGTGGAGGAAACACGTCGGGTACAACGTAGTATGTTCAGTATGTTTAGCATCAGATTTAAATGAATGAAGTAGTGGATATCCACTACAGCAGTAGGGCTGAGGTCCTGGGCCATATTACAGCAGAAACAGAAAGTCCTGATCCATTGTATGTGAGTCGGTCTGGAGGAGCATCAGTTCACAGAGCGGAGTTTGGGTTGAGTTTGCAGGCCTCCCCTCTTTGCTTTGGGGTGAGTGCTCAGTTCTCCTGGAGGAGCCCGTCTCTCCAAGCATCTCTCCACCACATGCTCCTCAGTGAAAAGCCTTGGAGAGGAACGCCTCCTGTCCTCTGCAGCACACCAACACAGAGAGTTATTCCCACCCCGAGCCAATGAGAAACTGTCACGCGACTGTGGCCACGCGACAAGCTTCTCCTCTCGCCGGAACCCTTTTCCAGAGCACCGGCCACCTCACAGAGGCCCTCCCCGGATTCCTCGCTCCGAGGGTTTCCGCCTTTTCCCCACTTACATCCAGTACCCTCCCCCCCTCCCGTATCCATGGCTCCCAGGTCAATCCAAATTCAATTTGAAAAGTAATAAAATGTTATCAGCGTTATTCCACATAATTTCTTATATTTTGTCATATATTTTCCTGGATAAATCCGCAATGGCTAGGAGAATGATTCTCTGAGACCTGTTTAGCAATCATGTCCTCTCCTCCCAGTTCCCTGCGATTCACTTGCTCCTTCCCTGACCCTGAGGAGCACCAGGTGATCTGAGGGCCATTCTGGCTCCCTTAGAGAGAGAGTCCGGTCTCCAGGCCTGCTGAATGGAGGACGAGCTGTGACTAGCTGCTTTTTCCCTGCGATTTATTACATAACAGAAAGAAAAGCCTATTTCGGCGCGGCCCCCTGGACGCCGTACAGCGCCGTTCATTTGTGGTCGTCGCTTGAACACCTACGCTGAAATTGAGGTATGTGCCATGTTTGGGAACCACCCCCAGAAGCTGTGTGTGTGACGCTGCCGCTGACGCATCCCTAGGCCTCTGCCTCTGACACTAAGAAACACGCGTGCCGGGATGCGGCCAGGCCCCGCCGGCGCCCCCTGTAGGCCACCAAGCAGACAGCAGGCCTCATGCCTAGCAGCACACCCAGGTGTGCGGGGGTTGTGTCTGCGTGGAGGGCATTAGCCGGCCCCCAGTGCCGTGTTGCCTCGGCGCTGACGGCGGCATTACCGCCACCTGAGTCGGCTGAGTCAGCGAGGTGGGTTTTCCCCACAGCTGGCGGCCGCTCTGATCCAGTGGGGGCTCACAGGCGGGGGGCACACAGATGCAGCCCCCCCTGAGCGGATTACGGCATGAGGGGATCGGCCATCTGATTTTGGGAGTACAGGGGTCGATGACTCTTGTGAGAGTCCTGGTCACTTGGCCACAGAGAAAAGCATGTGATATGGTGACTGCATTAGGACCCCATGGGGTGTCCGCGAGTATGCCCGTGTATATTCCACATATCTCTCAACATGCGAGTGAGGTGCACATTGACTGTAGTATGTTAAGCTTTTATGATACTCCCGCAGTAGCAATACCTGCTGTCACGCAGCACTATCTTTTTGTTTTGTTTTAACTTCTGGAAGTGCTATGACGATGCGGAGATGCTTTAAGAGGGACGTATGACACGTAACGGAAAGGTGGATGATGAAGCATGAATAAAAACACGGAAACCTGGAAGCTTTAGTCACTAATGACACACTGAATGTTTCATTGAAAATGACTGAAGCATCGTGAACGCGAGGGGGCTGCCCAGTTAAATGCGAACGCTGCACCGCCTCTGGTTACAGAGAGTGTCGGCGGGGGTTTTGTTTATTAGCAGAGATGCTTTTTTTGATGTTTCCCTGACACACACACAGGCAAGCGTGCACACACACACATGCGCGCGCGCGGTGAGTCACTGGGGCATCTCGCCACAATTTTATTACGCCCCCCGGCGCGGCCTTTCGTAACAGGCTTTGGCACTACAGCTGCCCCGGAGAAGTCTAGACACGGAGATTGGCGTCAGGGCACTGAGGCGGGAGGCGGGCCCGGCGGCCCAGCAGCCAATCAGCTTAAGTGCCGCATGTTCCACCATGATGTCATTGTGTCAGGTGACTCGAACTTCACGGGTTATTTTGGTAACTCAAAATATCTAGGAAGTTTTAATATATATTTTGATGGAGCAGTCAACAAATTGTGCATGATTACAGTGCAAAAGCTTTCGGCCTAAGTGGCTACAGATGTTTGTGACCATCCACCCAGTTGTGTGAACATGGTCTGATAAGTGCCTATTGATTTAAAACCTCTTCTCACCCCTGTCTACTTTGTCATGCTCAGATACGGGCTTTTTCCTCTTTGGCTTTCGCACAGTAGCATCTTACTCTGTTACCTTTCTATCCTGGAAGGCAGCACAGTAACTTCTTTGCTGAAAAGGGGTCTAGAGAAAGCTCTAGAGCTTGCTTTAGTGGCAGTGCTAGTACTTGTGAGTTAGGATCCTCACTGTAAATCAAACTTTAAGGAGTACCTATAAGGCAAGAATCCCGAATAAGCAAAGAAAATCCTTTCTGTCCCTTTGAACACTGAAATAAATGGACATGGACACATTGTCCACTCATGGAAGCTTTAGTAGTCAGTCCTTCCAAGGTGTGATTCATATATGACATGTGAAGGGTACAGGACTCAGCTGTGACTCAGAGAGAGAGGCTGAAAGTAAATCCTGTATGTTCGTGAGCCTCTCCCTCTGTCTTTCGGTCTCTGTCGCTCCATCTCTGTGCGTCTGTCTCCCTGTGTGTCTGTTCCTCGGTCTGTCTCTCTGACTGTCCATCTGTCTGGTCGATAGAGGCTGACTCTGAAGGATTCGGATGGGGGTCGTCCCTTTGGGCCCTGACCCCTCCTCACGTGCGCGTGGCGGGCGCTGTAGGCAAGGCTGCGCCCCAGTGCGGCATGGCCATTCACAAACATTGCTCAACAAACTCATACCGGCGTTGTGAAACCCAGGGACTTCTCAAAATACCTCTGCAAAGCCAGAGACGCCGTCCTTCCAAGACTTAATTATTTATTCATCCGCACATTCCTGTCATACCTGCCAAAACTCCAGAAAGACGCTCAAACTGGCCATTTCCTACACCCTGGACCTCTGCCATCCAAGGGACAGTCAGCAATGGCCATGAAATAAAGGCCCTTTCCATTACATCTACTACACAGACACGGCCATTAATAGCTTTTTCATTATATCAGCATGCCGTAATGCCTCTGTACCTGTACTCAGCACAATGACAATAAAGTTGAATCCAATTTAATAGAATCTAATGCTGACTCTCATACAGCTCATATCTTCTTGGCCCAAGCAGTTTTCCGCGGGGGGCGGAGCCTCTGTGTGACGGCAGCGTCACGTATGACCACTTTTTTAGAAGTGACACATACAGAAATGGCTACAGCCTGGTAAGTGCGGGCCCAGCCTGCAGCCACCGCCCACCCTTCCTGCGTTTGAGTGACTCCATCGCTGGGGAAGCAGCCAGACGTTGGTGGTGAGAAGGAGGACGTCCAACTGTTAGCACCCATGTGCCGTGTCATTACGCGCTAGTGGCACCCACAGCCGCGTGGACCCGGCCGGCGTGGGACTCTGCTTGTGTCATGCCTCCCCGCTGGTGGCGCCGGTGTGACGTGGCGCGCGCGGACAGAGCCACGGGGGAGGTGACGCTGCCTTCTCGAGCCGGACGCCGAGCCAGGGCCCCGTGCGGCCGGGAACGCATGACTTAGTTAGCGCTAACGGGACTTGCTTTCGCCCGGTTATTTTGAGGCTTCCATCTGCTGGCTTTTCTGCAGTCGAACGCGGTCCACGAGCTCGCTGGAAAAACACAAACAGAGCCGCGCACGCGGTACAGTAAGCACACTACTGTAAGAGTGAGTAATGCCCAGGAAAGAAGTCGTGGGCACTCTCACATGCCCCCGCCTCTGATTCTCAGCGCTCCCCCCGGTCGGGACATCTGGGCGTGTCCCGTTCCCCCCCTCTCCTGTGTGCGGGGGGGGGGGGCTTTTTTCCCGGGGATGAGGCCGAACACGCCCTGGCGCGAGGCATGCCCTCACCTGCTTCCGGAAGCCTCCGGCTGTCTGCTATTGTGTCATTCACGTGGGTTTCTAATTCTGTCTAGGAGACCTGGGGAGATAAACATTCCTGCGTGTTTTTCAAACCACCCCCCACCCCCCCCTCCAAGA
This sequence comes from Petrocephalus zakoni, assembly GCA_026774425.1. Taxonomy (NCBI): domain Eukaryota; kingdom Metazoa; phylum Chordata; class Actinopteri; order Osteoglossiformes; family Mormyridae; genus Petrocephalus; species Petrocephalus zakoni. The sequence goes on along the minus strand of JAODKN010000102.1, from coordinate 1,361,045 downwards.
GATGAGTTTCCTATTAATAACTCAGGTGAGGTCACGTTATTGTGACATATTGCCGTAATGTGACGTTTCCACATTTGGCTTGCGTCAGGCTTACAGACAGACGCCCCCCCCCCGTAACATGTTAAAAACTTTCATGGCTGTCTAATTCCAGCTCGTTAGGATGCCGGTCGTACATTTTTATTAAGTAGCTCCTACTTAGCTCCAACATGAGCGCATTTCAGCTAAACAGTCAGTAGTGCGAAAGTGCCATTTAGCTAATTGGTTTGTCGGCCATTGACTGTCCCTCACTGAAATTTTAATTGAAGGAAAAGGCACTTTAGTTGCCTGTGGCTCATCCAGAAAGTTGGCAACATGCGTATGTTGAACTTTTTTCCAGAAACACGTGTGACTTTCCTGCCTAGGCATTCTGAGCAAGCAACGAGGGGATTACATATATCGACCTTCCCTGTTAGGTAAGTAGCGCAGGCTGCTGACAGCTACCCGCCCTGCGGTGGCTGGCACACCCCCGGCTCGCTCCGGCCACAGAATCCCCCCTGGCGCTGCCGTAATGGGCCAGCTTGTCGGGGCCTGGGAGTATGGCTGTGCAAGGGGTGTGTCAGCCCTGGTGATTACCTAGCCGTGGCCAGCTGCGGTGTCTCCTCACTCGCATGCGGAATCCAGACGTCTGAAGGATTACACACCCCTCATGTTTTTACAGGTGTACAGACATGACAATAGCCCACAAAATCACTGGGGGGGGATTTAATGTCTAGATGAACGGATGGTCTGGATGAACAGACGGTCTGAATGAATGGATGGTCTGGATGAACAGACGGTCTGAATGAATGGATGGTCTGGATGAACGGACAGTCTGGATGAACAGATGGTCTTGATGAATGAATGGTCTGGATGAATGGATGGTTTTGATGAACGGACGGTCTGAATGAATGAATGGTCTGGATGAATGAATGGTCTGAATGAATGGATGGTCTGGATGAACAGATGGTCTTGATGAATGAATGGTCTGGATGAATGGATGGTTTTGATGAACGGACGGTCTGAATG
>JAODKN010000102.1:1342065-1353306 GCA_026774425.1 Petrocephalus zakoni | reverse complement strand
CCCACCACCCCCCCGCTCGTGGGCGCCGGCCGGGCCGCCCTCCCCCCCCCCCCCCCCCCCCCGCCCCCCCCCCCCGCCCGGGGGGGGGGGCCGCGCCGCCGCGCCGGCGCCCGCAGCGTTTCCACGCAGAGGCATGATGGAAACACTGAGGGAGTCGCAGCACATCTGCTGAAGGCTCCCCAGGCGAGGTGAGGGGCCAGCGAGGCGAAATAACCCCCACAGGAACGGAAGCAGGCCTCAGGTGAAGGCCTGAGCTGCCAGAATGGACAGGTTCACCTAACAGGTGCCCCTCGCACACCTGTCAGAGCAATTTGCTGCGAGAGCACAGGACGGAAGTCCGGCATCCCTTAATGTATCTGCATTTGTCTTTATCTGCAGGGTATTCGGCAGAGCCAAGCCCTGGTCAGCACTCCCTAGGGAAGTTGCCCTGCACTTTAACCAGTTAGCAATTGCTCAGGTTTGGATTATGGGAAAATACGTACCTTTTACAAAGAATACTGAAGGTTAACGACTCAGCAATATCTCCGCTTTTGTACGTAAACACATTACTTGAATATGATGCGTGATTCTGTACCTGGTTCCTGTACCTGATATCAGGATAAGCAGCTAGTAGGTAGTAGGGTGGATTGATAGATTATTGATTGCACCGAATCGGTGGAAAGGAAGAAGTATGGAAGGATGGATGGATTGTTTTTTGTATGGCTACATTAATACAGGCAAAGCACACCTTCATCCTCTGGAAAGAACTCTAAAGTGTTAAAGGTGTAAGATTCTCTACCATGAAGCATATCAGGATCTCAGAGACAGTCATCAGGATTAAAGGTTCCACTCCTTCAATAACCAAAGAACCGACGCAAAGCCAGGCGTTAATGAGAGCCTGTGAACCTCAGCCAGTCGCAACTGGACTGGCTGTGCATGATGGAAAGCCCCGGAACGTCAGGGCTCCCAGTGAACGGCACGCAGCCCTCGTGCATCTCCAGCAAACTGGCGTCAAGGGGACACGCCAGGAGAGGAGTCGCCGCTCAGCGCCGGGGCGGCCCAGATGCGAGCCGAGGTGTGGCCCCAACCGCCAGACGGGGCCCGGCCTGCTCCTCGGCACGGCATCGGCTTCTATCTCTCAGTCCTCATTAAAACGATAAGACGTTTTGACGTTTATGACGTTCCTCATGCGGCTGCCAGCGGCGGCCGGGACGAAGGATAGCTGTGAATGAGCGACGGGCTGTAACACATAGCTTTTCAAACTGCGGCATTCGGAAACAATGTTTCTCCAGCAGCTCTACACCCTTTTTAATCATGATTTCAGCTGTAATGTCATCCTGGAAAAATCCCCCGTCTCACGCCGTTCTTAAAGCATAAACACTGGAAGGCTCCCCTTAACCCCCCAGCCCCCCCGCCACCACCCCAGCCCCCCAAAGGGGCCGGATCGCTTACACAACGTGCTTCGGGGGTCACAGATGGACCAAAGCCACCGATCTGATGCCGGCGATTCCGGGGGTCTGTGACATTCCGTGATCTAAACGCATTTTGACGGTTGACGAATGCTACTGCTTTGGAGGGAAAAACACGCCGCGGGGGTGGGCGGTCGCCCCGGGGGCCAAAATAAATGACGCAGGCGTGGATTTCTGTCAGGGGGGATGAGGTGCTGGCGTGATGACCTGAGTGCTGTGGACGCTTCGAGGACGTGTACTTGAGACGGAGCCACCTGTCTGTGGCCCTGTAGGTGGCTCCTCCGCGTCGCCTGAGGGGAGAGCGGGATGGCCTCTGTTTTCTTGGAGAGGTCCATCGGAGAGTGGGAGATGTGAGAGGCGTGCCGGTCGCACCAAGCCGCCCGTCTGCCCCGCACATCTGGATCCGGTTACACGAGCTGCACCGCCAGCACCGTGACACACTGCTTCACCTCGAATAAACCCCAGGGCCGCTGCGCCCCAACGACCCCCCCCCCTCGATTTGAGAGGGGTGGGGCATGTCACATCCCTGTCACGTCGATCGGAACGAGGGATGACAGGAGGGTTTGCTCGCTAGTGCCCCCTGCAGGACACCAGGCTCACCACCAATTAGGTGCGATCGGAAGCAGAGGCTCCTAGAGACAGAGCTTCCGACCCTGTCCCTGTGCGGGAGACCGGCGGTGAAGACTGGATCTGTTTACAAAATCTGCCTGAGAGGACCTGCTGTTGACTAAACATGGAGGAAGGGAGAGCAAAGATCTTATCAAGCCACAGATACTTGCCCTTCAAAGGCAACAAAAGAAGTCTTTAGTTTTCAAGGTGCCAAGGCCAAGAGTATTTTCTAAGGCCAGGAAAGTATAACTGTGTGGTCAGAAAGGCCTGTTGTGCTAAGGAGGTGGACCAAGGGCCTGGAGTGGGGGGGGGGGGGGTACACAACGGGGTCAAAGGTCACGCTCAGAGGTCCTCAGGTGGCAGAGCTATGAGGAAAGACCTGGTGGGGGAGGGGGAGAGCCGAACACGCACAGCTCTGCTCAGGGAGGCGGCGGACATGGTGCAGAGACTGAAGCACCGCCCAGTGAACCTTCTCCGAGTTTGTCTGGAGCGGCGTGGTTTATCTATGCTGTCAGGAAAATCAAGGACAAACTTCGCATAACTTATCACTTAGTTACGCTTTCAAATTACTACAGATCCAGGCCATTACACATAAATCAAGTGGACAGATTCACAGAGATCTGGTACGAAAGCTTAAAATGTCCTTTGTGTTGTATGGTTGCTGGATTCATGAACCTTTACATCTTATCTTTATGCCCCCCACACATTGTTTAGGACAAATAATAGACTCATATATTGTATCATATATTGAATCATATATTGATGTGTGATTTTGGGTCAGAATACCAACCACTGGGTGAATGCGAAAAAAAACTGGATTCATGGGTAATAACAGCCCAGGAAGCCTATTTCACCTGATCCACACACCAGGAAGCCCCCCGAGGATGAAGGAGCACTGGCAGAAAAAGGATGCTGGCTGGTTCAGCCCTGGTACAGTTTTATACCCCAAGGTACAAAGTGTCCATTTCTTTACCTTAAAAGGAACATTTACCTACAGCAAGGGTACAATTGGCAGGCCCTTAACAGTACAGCCCGAGTGACAAGAACATGTACCCTCAAACATACAAACTTTTTTTCTGACATTGAAGCCTATGTGATGTGAACATCACACCAGGAAGCTTCCTGAATAGGAAGAAAGTCGATGTAATGTGATCCACACACCAGCAAGCTCCCTGAAAAGGATGGAAGCCTATATGACATGATCCACACATCAAGAAGCTCCCTTAAGAGGAAGGAAGCCTATATAACATGATCTATACACCAGGAAGCTCCCTGAAGAGGAAGGAAACCTATATAACGTGATCCATACACCAGGAAACTCCCTGAAGAGGATAGAAGCCAGCATCACCTGAGCCTCACACCAGGAAGCTCCCCGAAGGGCCAAGCAGCCTTAGAATCTGCAGTTTACACATCAGAGGCTGTAAAAGCCTCCCAGTTACCCCACTGCCACCTGGTCATGATTCATGCCGGGCCTGTGTGATGTCAGTCGCGGCTCACACCTGCAGCCTGAACGGGAGAGACGAGAGGGGAAAGCCACGCCCCCCGCGGAGACGATCCAGCCGCGGAGCCCAATCCCGTGCCGAGACGACGCACACCACTGGGAGTGCGATGCGCGGTCGTGTCACGCATATCCAAAAGACATCCCACACAGGCGAAGCCGCGGGGCCGCTTCCCAGGCAGACCGTGCACCTAGGATGACCCCGGCGGTTGAGCCGCGCACAGGGAGCGCTCAGCCTCGACGCGGCTCTCTGCGAGGGCCCAGGCGGGGCGCGGCAACTTTCCGATCCCTGTCCAGGCTGAAGTGGAAAACACATGTCCGGTGTTGTCCTTTCTTCTCCGCGTGACCCTACGCGGTATTGCTAATAAAGCTTGTGTATCTGGAGCGAGTAAGCCGGCTTTTGGAGAACAGAGGGCTTATTTTTGATGCCGGCAGATCGACGATTTGTAAAGGAGCTGTTCACAGTCTTACATGGATTATTTTCAAATTTGGGAATGGGGTGAGGGTGCCGCATCTGATTGAAGCTACATAAGCATTAGACAGATGGTTCCCATAATTCTCACGGCGAGGCAATAATTTTCATGCTTTCCAGCGTTCTGTTACTGAGTTTTTAAAAACACAACCACAGTGACTGTACAAATCTGTGTATTAAATAAACCGAAACAAGCATCGTCTTTGTATTAGTGGGGAATTAAAAAGCTTGCGGTTCCAGCCTAAAAGAATACTGACCTGTGTTTTATATTAAGTCTGTGGGAACATGACATCCATGTATCAAATTAACACGAATTACAACTGTTCCGCTAATTAGCAAGAAACCATGAGAGAAAGATGGGTTGTCCAGCTGTTATAGGGCTGTGGTGGATCTTCAGTACCGTCTTGATAAAACAAAAGTAAGAATCACTTTCATCCTTATTACAAAAAAAAGTGTCAGATCAAAGAGTCAAAAGGTCTGTTGCTCTTCATGGGTTTAGACGCAGATTCCCATGCTTCTCATATCTGTTGCAACACTGACCCCTGCAGGTCTCTCTGCACCCAACAGGCCAGAAGGGATTGTATAGCATAAACACAGCCTCAGATTCCCCAACAAATCCCCAATATCCAGACCAAATTGCCTCCGTAATGGCACAGCCCATAGCACGCCGCTGACTAAGCCCAAGCACAACTCACAGAATGTATCCAATAAACATCTAGAGATGGTGTTTACAGCTCTTTTTCCAAAAGAGCAGATGTCATACATATATTGCCTGATTTTTTTGAAAATCATTAAATAAACAAGTCATCAGCACACATGATCACGTGCGCATATGCACAGTTTGCAGTACATTGTATGTATATAGTGAACATTCCAGTTTCAAATCTGGACAATGAATGTCAGATTCGGTCATGATTCCCAGATGTTGACTCAAAACGAGTCGTTTTTTTTCGGTCAAATGTCTCCCGTTTCGTTGGACCCGGACGTCACTGGCAGTGAAACACTAGCTGTTTAAGGGTCTTATTTAAAAAAGGCCAGTGCCGGATTGGGCGACAAAAGGCCTCGGATCGTGCAGTCAGGCACAGGTCATGCTCTGCTGCTCGAACCTTCACCCAGAAAAGACTTTCCATCATCTCCGCACTCTCCAAAACCCTGGCGCACACCGAGTCCCCTTTCGCCCAGGCTGCCACAGAATCCGTCAAGGCCACGTCGTTTAAACGAACAGAACGCACTGTGTTCTTGGAAACTGGGGATAGAATGAAAACTGCTGTGCTTGATGTAAAACACAACACACATCAGTCATCGGTCTATCGGAGCCTTTGAGAAGAATGAAAATTTCAAAATGAGTGGTCGGCATCAAATGAACAAATCCCATTCATCAAGCTCAGAAAAATGTGTAGGTTTAAATATTACCACTTTTTATATGAAGCATTGTCAACCCCAGAAGATAAATATTTTACTGTGTATTAAAGACGTCATTCAAAATGATGATAGTTACAATTAGCTGCCACATCTCGGCAAAGTCAAATGCTTAAAGGTGTTTGCTACGGTATACTTCTGTGTGCGTTTGTGACAAATTGAAAGGTGACTTCTGGGGACGACTCACCGAGGCTCTTTGGTTACTGGAGATTCTGCCAGTCTGGTGTCAGGACTGATCGAAATCTAACATCTGAAGCTCACATGCCGAACATGGAGACACCCCCGGCTGCCTTGTCACAGAGAGTTTTATAAAGAGCGAAGCAGCCGACAACGGCAGCGCATATCAAGCTCCTGATCTGTAAACCAATCTACCTGCTCCTGTTTGGGGTTCGAATGTACTCTCAGCCCTCCAGGCTTGACTGAAAACAGACCGAAAGCCGGCGGCTTTAACCCGTGATCAGCAGCCTTTCATGCATATTTACATTGGTGTTCAAAGATTCCTATTTTTTACGTGTTATTCAATCCCCTGTGTTGTAAGAGGGCCAGGAAATGGATGTTTTATCCACAAAAGCAGGACTTTGTGTACCGATTCCCAGTAGGAAATTTACGGTACGTTCTTGTGGAAAGAGACTATACAAAACAAATCTCGGTTGATTAATACAGGGTGATTAAAAGGAGAATAGGCATGGGATTTGGGACGTTTAAAAGGCTTTGCAAGGCCTGATGCAGGACTTCATGCCGCCAGATCAGCGGAACCAAATATCTGGTTTTCGTTAGGCAAAAGGTCGCCTTGGGTAAGCAGGTCATAAAACAGGTATATGAGGCATAGCCAGTGAGGAAAAGACGGAGAACCACCAAAACACCCAGAGCCCTGTGATTTACGCCGGCAAAGACCTCTCCCTGCCTGCTTGTGACTTTTATACATGTTTCTTGCACACTCTGAGGAGTCTGTAACTATATTGGGCCACATGAGCAGTGCAGACACATCAGCGCAATGCCTGTAAACCAAAACACTAGGCTGCTGTAAAAAAAAAAAAACAGATAAGTACGTAAAGCCGCATGTACAGAATGTGTATCGAGTGAGGTCGCTTTTTTTATTGGGAGGCTGTGGTGTTTCTTTTGACTTGAGAGCTGGTAGCACTTGAAGGCCATCGGGTAATGTGTCAGAAAGGCATTCCAGCTTCTAAAGCAACATGCCTGTTTCATTATGCATAACAAGAGGTATCCACAACAAGGGGCGAGGGCAGCCAAGGGAGACAGAATTAGATTAAGAAGAAAGCAGAGGAATTTGTGTAGTGACCAAGAGGCGCGTTATAAGTGTTACCCGGGCACTCACTGAGGTCTTCTGTGTTGCGGTTTCGCTTTCAGATCTGGGTCCAACTCGGAGACTGGAAGCCTTCTCCCAAAGTGCCCCTGATAGCTGCTCCCCCGTCCTGACCCAAAAAGCAGCCGGAGAGTTCAACTGCTAGCGTAGACGCAGCGCCAGATAAAGCCGGGTAAATCTGACACTTTTGCCCGTTTTCTGGTCTTCCCTAAGAGCGTCTGCGTCTGTGAGACGGCATGTGTGCATGCAGATCTGGGTGTTGCGCATGTGTGTGTGTGTGTGTGTGTGTCTGCGCGCACGTCTGCGAGAGTGTAGATTTGTGTGTGTGTGTGTAAGTGCACTCCTGGGCGTGTGGCCGTGGGTGTTTGTTTATTGTCCTATAAAGCTTTATTCCACGCTCATGACTGGGAAATGAAGATTCCTTCGGCGTATATGCGTCTGGAATTACGTGCAAACATCTCCCACCCATTAGAGCGATACAGAGACATAAAACAGATATATCCCAGAAGGACACATCTCAGCTTAGGGCCCTCACAGGACTGCTCATTTTATCCCCACCTTGCAAGCAAATTTAATTTATGTATTCTAATTCTTCGGAGCCGCCCGGATGGCACTCGCCGCCCCAGAGAGGGATGCATCTCAGGCGACACTTTCAGTCTGACTATTGCGTTTCATTGCGTTTCATTCAGAAAAAGAATCACTCGAAATGGATGGTTGCCATGGAAACGACGTAAACAGGCCGGGAACCAAAAAAAGGCGCACACCCCCGCCAAGGATAATTTTCGCGTCCCGCCAGCCGGATAGCCCGTGGGTCGAGGAGGAAGGTAATGTCACCAGCAGCTGTATTCCGACTTCAGCTGGTTAACTAGTTCCCAGAAAGCATCTGAGGAACGTCGACCAAAACAGGAAGGTATCGCTGAACGTTTCCATGGACTCCACAACTAAGAATCCCAAAGACGGAGCAAGAGAAGAGGAAGGGTGTAAAATGAATTGGTGCTTTTTGTAAGTGGTTTTATTTTCCTGGGCATCTAAGGGAAGGTTCTGACATAAAACGATCAAGCATCCATCCTTGTGCACTATAATATAGTATAAAAAGAGAGGGCAGCCATTGCCTATATCTCACTTGGCATGAACAGTACATTCGCAAAATAAGCTGTATCAGCGTGCAAACAGGACAGACTGGTACTGTCTCACGAAGTAACGTCGCCATAATTGAACTGTTTAGTGCCCTAAAAGAGAATGTCCACTGTAGCTGAAATTACGGCGATTATTGTACCAGCTGCTGAGTACCAGTTAGGTAAACATATACACTAAATCTACTACTACTACTATACTGAATGCAGATTAAGGCTGCTGGTCTACATTAAGACCCATAAAATGGCTATATTCTACATTTACAAGGACAGCTGAACATTCGGCTACTTCTGCTTTAAGTTGATGTTTTATCTGCTCAGGATGATTGGAATAGCTGGCCACGGCAGAAACACAAAAATGATACAGATATCTTCCGAGTCTAAAGACAGTACAGAAGCCAGTCTTTCTTCGACAGTTGAGGTTTTTTCAGGCCTGCGTGGGTCATTTTCTTATTACTATTACAGACATTTTTAAATCTTGGACACCTTCTTGGCAAATCGATCTGAAAGACGCATCCAGCATTAGTATTTGGGCCACGTGATAAAGCTGGACTGTTTCAATCATCCTGTGGGCGTTCTTTCCCAAGGAGCCATGCCATGAGTTCCTGAACGGGCGAAGCTGACTGTCTACACAAGATGAATTAGAGACGATCAGCTTGCACAAAGCTGAAACACTTTTCCCTGGCTCTGACATTATCGTGGGCTCTAAGTACCTTCAGTCAATCCCGTCATTTCATGTGAGCTGGTTTCTCCAGCGCACCTTTTAGTTTGCTTAAAGGGTCATTGCCATTAGATAAGGATCGCTTACAATCAAGTCAAGTCAACGTGTTCGTTTGGTGCAGTTTCGTGACGGCGGATGTTGGGGATGTTCTGCCCTCACACTTTGACTTTGTTTGGTGTGCAAAATCTCATGCACGTCTTCACCATTAGCCTCCATTAGCCTCATTTACAGCTAACGGCTTCCCAGATAAATTACACAGGGCTCCCTTGTGTTACATCATGCATTGATCTCATGGCTTGTGTATTTGCTGTGGAGTCAATGAAGAAATCCTGGAAAGATTTTCAGCGCCTGTTACTGTTCCTCAAAAACTAGAGAAATTGGGAACGCGGAGAGCAAAAGGGGATCGGGTTTGGTCTGTTCATTTTTTTTTTTTTGACCCTGTGTGCATCTGGTCTGAGGTGTAATGGTTCAGTCGCACAGCAATTACTGGACAATTCAAAGGCAATATGTGATTCATTTCCTTAGGTTGGACCGCGCCAACACACGATATTGCAAACTAACAATGCCATTTATTCTCCCTTTCAAGTGTCTGCCCTCTCCGTTTTACTAATTACTGCCATATTTTTGCATGAATGTTTCCACTCTGGAGTATGTGATATACATTTCCCGGATACACACTGGAAGCATAAACTTTACTGAAGAACGCTAGATTGCCCTGTGCAAGCTTACATCCCTATAATTCAAAAATGGCACGATATTCCCCAACACTACTGCCTGTTTTAATCAGAATATCAGGTCAACCAGCTGCATATGTTACAAGGAACAGAGGCTGGCAAAGATGACCTCTCAAACATTCACAAAAGCCTTTTCTTCACCAAAAGGCTCACCTTCTTCATTACTCAAAGTGACCTGTGACTCTGCCATTCACAACAAATTTTTGCAGTACAGCTTCTTGCCCAGAAAAAAAAAACATCATCTTGGTTCCAGGTTACTTGTCTTTACATCCTGCTGCTTTCAATTACCAGTGGCCTGGTACTAGAGTAGAGGAAATTAATGCAATAAACAGAGAAACTGCTAAAAATAAAGTGCCATAAAACATCCTAGGGTTCGACTAGCTTGTAAAAGCACTAATAATTCCAGGCCAGCGTGGTGGAATCTGAGCTTGTCACGCCTCTGAAGCAGGAGTACGAATTGGGCAGGAATAAAGGGAGGCCCAGCTCCGCGACACGGACCCGACGAAATGCACACAGTCCCCGTCACCTTATCCTTCAAGCAACACTTCAGCGCCTTTCATCTCCTGCGCGCTGACACCGGGATTAACCTCTCGATGCACGCTCCGCTCGCCTCTTTTAGAAGCCGCTTGACTTGTTCGGAATGGTTTGGGAATTTTTTGGAAAGTGGATAGGAAGGACGGGGCGAGGAAGAATGGGGGAAAGCGACGCCTCTCGGGGAACACTTTCAGCCGCACGGTTAGCGAATAAGACTTGAACAAAGGTAAAATATGAACCAAGAGGAAGTGGGGTCAGCTCCGGATGAGTGTCTCCATGTTTGGTTTCCCGTTTCAAAGATGGGAGGGCCCAGGCCTGCACCTCATGGATTTTAACACCCCAGTCGGGCCCCCAGACAGACAAACCGAAGAGTTTTTATAATCCTCTTCACATCTGCTTCCTGTCACTTTTATTGCTCTAATCAGACAGAAGAGCGGTTCTGGAGATATGAGGTACTCAGTTTGCACAGATAGAGATACAGGCATGATGAGGATGATGATGATGATGATGATGATGATGAGGTATGATGAGGTGATGATGCCTGGTGCTCCGGGCTTCCAGGTTATCGCTCCGATCTGGCATCCTGAAAGCGGTGGAACCTTCAGGGCCTGCAGGACCCGGCAGCTTGCACTCTGCTGGAAGAATGCAGCTGCAGGAACTCGCTGAAGGATCCAATAGAGATAAATTTCAGTGGTGCTGCGTTAGAACATAAAGGATTTGTCTTGCAGGGCAAAGTGGTTTGTGTTCTTCATCACGCTGTTTGAATCATTTGAAGTATTTAAGGACTGTGAAATAAATGGTGGCACCCAGGTTAAAGCCCCCATCAGAGCAAAGCCAAAGGCGCTCCGAGGACTCAACACCTCCCCCTGACCTTGACCACGAGCCCCATAAATAAAACTCATAACTAATGAAACCTGGCCCGGGCTTATGACCCTTATCCGAAAACACAAAGATGCTATCGCAGAGTTGACTGCAGCACAGCCTTAACCCCGATTCAGTCTTGGCATGGCGGGCCGTAGACGTCAGCTAGACGCAGATAATTCCAGATTTTGTCCTAGTTCCCATGTGGTTAGAACTGGCTCTGAAAAACTTTACATTCAGGGAGTGCTGAATAGATGTATGTTGTAAGGAATACTGCTTTCTCATTCAGAGAAAGCTGAATAGAGGTATATCGTAAAGAATATTGTTTTCCCTTTCAGGGAGTAGTGAATAGATCTATGTAGTAATGCAGTAGTGGCCCATTTACAGTGAGAGCGACTTTTGCAAAGAAGATAATCTTGGCGAGCTGCCAAATAATCACCAGCCGGCGAAGGGGGAGGGGGGGGGGCTGTAAATTGCAAGGAAGGTCG
>JAODKN010000102.1:1302274-1319227 GCA_026774425.1 Petrocephalus zakoni | reverse complement strand
TCTGTCTGCCTGTCTATCTGCTTCTGTCTGCCTGCCTGTCTGTCTGTCTATCTAGCTCTCTGTCTGCCTGTCTATCTGCTTCTGCCTGCCTGCCTGTCTGTCTGTCTATCTCTGTCTGTCTGCCTGTCTATCTGCTTCTGTCTGCCTGCCTGTCTGTCTGTCTATCTAGCTCTCTGTCTGCCTGTCTATCTTACTGTCTATCTCTCTCGTTTTGTCAGTGTGTCTGAGGAGTAACATTGAACATGCCTTTTGACATATAAAGGTGTGCAAGAAAGCCTGAAGTAGCTTTGTAGATGGATTGAATATGCCAAAAGCCATATCTAACAGCCAAATCTAAAACATAATTAAACCAAGTTATGGTGCTGTCATTAAAACCTAGCATTTAACCCCTACTCCCCAATGTTAGAGGATGGTAACAGCAAACAAACCAAAGGCAGGGAAACACTTTCACAAGGAGGAGTAAATCTTTTGTGTGCAGATATAGCTTAGCTGTGATTTTAAATGGCTAAACCTCACAGAGATGTCCAGAGGATAGTTCCATGAGGGAGCAGCACCTGGCACAGGGGACCTACAGCTGGACCTCTCCATGATCCAAGGTTCAATAGCGAGACCGGAATATTCATGGAATTGCACTCAGCTATTCCCGGGCAACGGAAACTAGGAACAACCGTGGAAGTAATGAAAACTTCTGATTTTTATTATTTTTTTTTGGCACTCCAAGTCCGAGTCGTATGTAAATTTCCATAAATGCCAATAGATTGTTCTTTAAATACAAATAGATCATTAATTAGTCTGGGTCACAGGCAAATATTAAATCGAATGAACTTTTTAATGGTTTCTGTTTTTGGAATTGAAGTGAAGTCAAGAGTAAAGTGAATCTGGGATGAGTTTCCATTAAGTGGGGGCAGCCGATCTGCTGTCTGCTAGTCTGTTTATGAAGAGCTGGGGGACACTGGAGCAAAGGGGACCTCTACAGGCAGAAAAGAGAACTGCAGAAACGAGCGAAACGGCCGAACGGCGAAGCTGACAGAAAAATTACCCGACAAACGAACGTGAACGTGAAATCGTGAGTGTGTAGTGGCAGTTTGGCAGATTTAAGGCACATTCACTGCTTGGACAAAGCTTAATATTCATGGAGTAGCCCTCTCAACCAAACAAAACGGATATTTAAACGTCCGTCAAAATGCATAGATGATAAAGATTTCAAAGGACAAATAAACACATCCTTAAATAAAGAAAACTTTGATAATAATACTCTTATTCAATAATCGTGTAATTTTAATGAGTGGGAAAGATTATAATGAAAAGCCATTTTTTAAAGAACAAACTGGACACACTGCATTGTAAATAAAATAATATATGTATAAACATATGTATATACATGTAACATATGTAATTAAACGTTGAACTGTCATGCAGAAATTCAGACGTATATTTGAGGTTCTGGTGTGTAAAGCCTGATCCCAGAATGAAGGATCCAGAGAGGACAGGATGCTGAGAGGTTTTATAGCAAATTTATGTTGTAATTTTCATGTTTAATGTGACGCCCAGCTCACACTAAATCAGCAAAATTTAAGTTTGAACTCCACAACTGTTGTTAACACAAATTCTTGTGGCCCTGAAATAAAGCCCCCAGGCGAGGTGCCAGCCCTGACCTTCACTGGCCCTCAGCAGCACCGTCCTTCATGTGAGACGAGTGGGGGCTCCAACTTTGGCTGCAGTCAGTAGAAACCAGCGCAGAGTTGGGAATCTGTCTCCTCATTGGCTGCTGGGTGGAGAGGTTTATGCTGGTGTTGGGGTCCCTTATTTAAGGATGCCTCCTCCTCAGAGGGGTTCCTCTCTGCCTGCGAGACCTTGGTGTCACTGTCGCAGGAGAGCTTTCAGAGCCGTGATCTTGAGATAATGAGAAATCGGGAGCAGACTCGTTTAGTCCAAGATCCACACATACTTCTGCCAAGGCTGATTCTGGTTCAGGTACAGCTCTCAGTCCATCACTGAGTGCTTTGCCACATAGCCGTTCTTCCCATTGAAGAGTGTATGTTGTTGTCAGGAGCACTAAGTGTTTGGAGAAGAACGTGCCAGGATGAAGGTGAAGGATTCAGCGCAGCCAGCGGCTTTTGGGAGCTAAGGTCAGGGAAACTTTAGGGGAAAGACTTAGAGACATCCTGTCATACCTGGACAAGGAGATAATGCAGCACATTCTCGGGTGGGCTTGTACGTCCCCCCCTTAAATCAAACCCATTTCCACCTCATATTTAGGCCAGCTGAGCTGTCTGCACGTTGATATTTCTGACATATAATCATTTGAAAGAGAACTGCAGTTGAACTGTGCAATTGTAATAAAATTCATATCACTGATTAGTAAAGCAGGAACAAAGCGTCGGCGCTGAAGCTTTGTGGCTGGGCAGGTCCCTCATTCCACGCTAACATCCAGCATTCACAGTTCTGTGATTTCTGTTTGCCAGTAGCAGAGCGGATGTGGGTCAGGTCGCCGTGGTTTCATGTCGGAGTCGTCCTGGCCTGTGCACAGCTAGCTTACTTATCAAACCATGCACTCCCTCTGCAACCGGACACCTCGCCTTCACCTCAAGTCAACCTGCGCAAAGTACGTTCCTGAGAATTTCCTTCGTGTTTTTTTTATGCTGCCTCCTTGCATGTTATTTCACAGCTGGACACAGTACAGATGGGATATCTCCATCCAGAACCTGTCTGCAAGCCTCCAAGGTGGATTTGGACCAGCAGTAGGACCCCACCTGTAGCCCATCGCAGCAGTACCTGTCTGCACCAGAGAGCAGGACACAGTCAATCAGGTGGATCTACACACTGGATCTACACAGAGGAGGCTCAGAGGAGACTCGAATATCCTCGATTGGAAAGCACTGGAAAACCTGTGAGCTTTAACTCTCGAATTTTATGGGCCACAAATGCTATGTGTCTTTTTGCATTTTGCTCCGGTATCCCTGAGCGTGTCGAACACCAAGCCTGCGTCCTTCCATTCAGGATAAAAATCATTGGCCATTCCAAATCAGAGGAGCATTAAAATATATCACACGCTCCCTCCGACCCAGCACACTCGATCTGTGCATTTTAACAGTGGAAACTGACAACAGGAGCCACCTGCAGGAACTAGTTGTGAGTCAAATCATGCACTTATTAGGCATTTCCCTACACTGGTCCAAACATTGTCAGACATGTGATTCCAAACTTCTCATTAGTCTGATCCAGAGCTCGAGGTGCAGTCGGTGGTCATGTTTCTGCCAGATGGATGACATTCGTGCCATTTGCCTGACTGAGCTTTCAGAATGCAGAGCTTCACCCTTTTAACAAGCAGCATTTTCCATTTGTGAAACGAGGACCGTGCTGGTTTTTTATGCTCATAATTCCTCAGGAAGCCTTTGAAATATCACACACAGGCAGAGAACAAACACCGATGTCTCTGAATGATGGAAAACACAACAGGAGTATTCTCTTCAAACCAGAGTTTGGGACATAAGTTCGGAAAGTGAGATAGTTTTACATTTTGCTTAAATTCAGTTCTAAACTTGCTTCATTCATGGGTAAAACCACCAGACTGGATTTTTATACTGGCTGCCAAACTACACCCCAACTCTGAATAGCTCAGATCTTTGAGAAGAGCATTTGACAAAGAGAAAACAAGTAATTTGATGAAACTTTCTTTGAATGTACCAGACACTTATATACCCCAAAAGATCCATATAAATGATTATCAGAGAATTTAAGCTTGAAATGTTAAACACGTCTAGGTGGCTTTAAGCTAATGTTGTCATATCAGATCTAAACAGGTTATCGGCTGGAGTAGGGAGGTCATGGATGGAGTCGGTGCTTGACTCTGTCTGTTTAGCACAGAAAAGTACCTTTAAAATGCTGTTTCTTCATAATGAAGGTGCTTTGGTCATTTCTTGCTGGACACCCATGAACGCTGCTTTTCTTTTTCCTGGCTTGGGGGCAACTTGGTGAATCAGTCCGTGAACTGAACAGCCAGAAAAGAGAATTACACAGTGTGTTCAGGTCACGCCCCTTCCCTGGAAGTCCTGCTGATTCATAATGTTAATGTGAGAATGTTCAGACAATGGAGCCTTTGTGTGGCCAATAACAATTAGGATGGTATCAAGACATAAATTTCGCAAGGATGTAATGTTTTCTGTCTGCGATGGAAGGGAGGTGAGGCTGTTCTCTGCAGGCTTCTGCGTGCATGGAAAAGTGTACGATTATCTTCTTTTATGTCTGCTGGATTTCCTCCCATTTGGGCACACTTCATGCTTTGGCTGTTCTCCTGTGGGGCACCCTGAGCCAGGACACTGACATGCCAACCTTTAGCTGTAATACAGCACAGCTCCTCACACCCGCCAGACAGGATCTGGAGACGAATGGGGCGAGACTACGGCTTCCAAACCTGCCTGGGCCGCGATGCAGTAAACGGGGCAGCTCCCGTGTCATGAATAAATGTGCCTTTTTGAATTTTATGTGACGCAAATGCTGCCAGAGACATTCTGCATTCGCTGGTGGATATGTTCGAGGGTGATAGGGGGCCACCCTGGGCCAAATGGGACTGAGCCATGGAAACTCACCAGCATCTACAAGCACGCTGGCGTCCATCCGTGTGGGTACAGCATCCCCTTGGCGCCCGCTTAACCCCAGCTACAGTAATAAGGAAGGAGAGAGATTCCAGCTGGGAAAAGACACTTTTTACACGCGTCTCTCTAACAGTATCACCAGCGTGCGGTTGTGTGCTTAAGGAGGGAGCTTTTTATGGGCTGTAGAACTTTTGACTCATTTGCTCTTTTTGAAGACGTGTGTTTGCAGAAATGACTTCAGCCATAGTTGGTCTTTTTACCTTCTACTGCCCCCCCCAGTCAAGAAAGATCCCACCCCCCTCAATGTGAATGGCGCCACTCTGCAGGTCCGACGTGAGCTCCCAATGTGCCCATGGTGTGAGACATCTCCGTCATGGGACCATGACAGGGCTCCCCCTGCCTCTGACTGTAGAAATTCAGTTAACACTCGAACTCCAAAGATTCTGACCGAAACGTTCTCCGGTGCAGGCAAGTAGAGCATGCAGGAATCCCTAGTGAAAATCAGTGCAATCATCACGTAAGAGTCTCTCGGGTGCTTACTATTCGTGTAAAACACGGCAGCTCGCTGCCGGGGGGAATGCCGCCGTCCTGCACCCCGCTCTGAATCCGAGTCTTCTCTGGAGGCTTCCACTATAAGAAGAAGGCCATAAGTCCTCAGCTCTGCCAGGACAGGTCATGTTCTACAGATCTGTCTCATCCAGTGGGGACACAGGAGGGCGCCCCCTGCCTGAGGCTCTGTGTTTGACTGGCGTGTAGTGACCATAGTGTATGGATGAAGAATTGGGTAGCTGTATGTTAATAGTGCATCCATCCATCTATCCATCCATCCATCCATCCATCCATCCATCCATCCATCCATTTTCTATACTTGCTTGTCCTATGCAGGGTCACAGGGTTCTGGAGTCTGAAATAATAGCCTGCAAGGTAGGAAATATCCCAGGACAGGGTGCCAACCTGAAATGCTAAGAAATTATTATATTTATTGTATTGATATGAAATATTTCCCCAAGAGTGTCTAATATTCATGCATAGAACAGATATAAGAACAACATGAAAGAGGCCTGAAGCCGAGCAGAATAAAAAGATTAATCTTTTAAATTCCTCTGGTAGCAACAGAAACTTGCTTTTGCTGATCTGACTACCTACAGACGGCAAACGGCTTTTTTCCCCCAGTAATTGATTTGTCCCCCCTCAGAGTACAGGGGGGGGGTTTCATTCGCACATCTGGTTACAATTGTGTAACTCAGACATCTGGACCTGGCACCTGACGGGGGGGGGGGGGGGGGGGGTCAGCAAGCTGGAAATATCGAATACCATTATTAATACTTTCCAGTGAGGGAGACCCACGCGCAGGACATGGCAAGGACATGTTCGATGACCTCTCCTGGCCTGATCCATGGTGGTGAGGTGCATTTAAAATGCTCCCTAATTCATTTGCCATTGAATAATACCCAGCAACATTTTACAGATATTCACCAGATAAAAAAACTACCACGGTTTTGAAAGGTTGACCACAGAATCATGAATCATCTGCGCAACATACCCAGTATGTACACATATCCCCAGACTGAAATCAAACGATCTCTTTGCATATTTCGGACTTTGGAAGTTCACCGGTGTCAAGGTGCGGTAGGATCACACAGCAGTCGGGACACTTGGGAAAGGCTCGCACGTGTATGTGTCTGAGCAGAAAGTGCGGCACTGCAGTGTTACTCTCTGTGTTCATATGTTTGGAAGTTTCGGAACTACTTACTGGGTGTAAACGGGCTTCCTTTCAATTCCCGGAGGGGCCATAAACTGAGCCACACTTGGCATGAAAGATTTGATTCTTTTGACAAATGTGTCTTGTCACCATCTGCAATGCAGGGTTTGTCCATTTCCATCCTGGAGAACTACAGGAAATTAAGGATCCTGTTTTTTATTTTTACATTTCTTTTTTTTTTTATTAGTCATAGTTTAGTTTGTCAATGGAAAGGTGAACGTGACATGCTTGAGGATCAGAATTCCCATAATGCACTTCAGGTGATTTCAGGTAAATATGACCCAGCAGCGGCTGCAACAGCTGTCACGCCGGTAGGACAAGCAGCAAGACTGATTGTGTGTCAGTTTCGTAGAGCGAATGTCCCGGATGAAGTGCCAGGAGGCAAACGCACACATTGGAGGGGGTGGTGGGTGAAAAATAGGGTAACACTGTCATTAACCGTGCATGTACTGGCTCTCACTGAGAAACACCAACAGCAGAGCTCGATTTGAACTTGAATCAATGACAGACTCATTTGAAAATCGGTTCTCGTCCAAAACCTGTCAGCAATCTGGTGCCGTCCCTGACCTTTATTTAAAGCCAGTCTAGAGTGCGGTGATTTTCCTCTGCGTCATTAAACGCTGCCCAACATACATGGATGGATGATGAATATAAAAAAAACCTGCCATTGATGCTGTAGTCATTTGGCCAAGTTAAGGTTATTTATCAGGATCTATATTAATCCAGCTTCCTTTTTCAGAAAATAAACCATGAAGTTGGCGTCTTCTACTCGGTTACTTGGCTCCTGACATTTGGACCACCTTCATAACCCTCGGAGCCCGCGATCCAAAGGTCACAAAAGATTACTCAAAATAACCGTGTCATCCAGAGCGGTAAGTGAACCTGCAGTCACTCGTACATGTGGCCAGTGTTGGGTTTACATTTATAGCGCCCCCCACAGGCATTACTGCCAGCTGCAGTTTAGCTCTCTGCCCTCAAGGTCAACTTTAACCTTATGGATCTTCTCCATATGTGTCCCTGGGTCTGCATCCACACACGTGTTTTACAGCCATAGCTAATCAGGATCACTTAGCATTTTATGGTCGATGGTCCTACAACAAACCATCACTGGTGACCACAAGCGCAGGAGCTCTCGTTGGTTTTGTGAATCCTGTCAGGTGCTTGAATTGTCCTGAGAAACCCCGGGTTGATCTCAGAATCGCTCCGTAAAATATCAGTGGAGATGCCTGAAGTTTGACTCTCGAGTTCTGGCCTTACAAATCACACCTGGACCGGGATGTGGCTGTCGGGCCGTCCGATAGCGGGTCAGCTTAAGCCCTCCATTAAAACCGAGCTGCACATTTGTCTTCGCTGTGGCAGACCACATACCCCGCAGATTAAAAATGGGGAAATGTGGAATATGAAAACGAGATGAAGGATGAATCTGCGGCCGAAAGAAAACGGTCTAAACGAAAATCCCAGCTGCGCAGACTGAGTCTGCCTTTCGCAGATTCGACTGCCAGGCCGCTGCTTGGTGATTGAGTACGGAAAATGCACAGCGAAGTGAAGCCAAACAAGGTTCACCAGGCTAGTGCATCTGAGGAGAACCAAATATATCCATCAGAGAAATTCTCCACATCCACTCAGTCAGGACACGGACGCGACAAGCAGCCGATGAACAAATCACAGAGAATCCATCCGGGGATTATGAGGCTGGTATCATATGAAAGTCAGATTTGTTAAGCTCCGTGCAATAAATTGTGTTTTCCAGCCCAATAAATATTTTTGCATTTATTTCAAGGCTACTTCAGCAGAGGAGAGCATTAACATAGAGCAGAAATGAACGATGCACTCTCCATGAAAAGTATGGCGCGTTCAATACGAATGTGCAATAAATATAAAATCCAGGTAATAATGCGTGACATAAATGATTTATTTTACCCTGGATTCTCTTGTGCATGTGTATCTGCTACAACAGAAATAGTGACATCATAGATGTAGTGTAGCTTTTACCCATCCATCCATCTATCCATCCATCCATCCATCCATCCATTTTCCATATCCGCTTGTCCTATGCAGGGTCACGGGGTCCGGAGAATGGAGAATTTATACCATAGATTACTATAACGCTATAGTCTTGTGTTAAGACAAGATATTAAAATGCACCCCTTTACATTTATTATTCAGGCAGAAACTTTTGTATGAAGTTAGTGCAGCATTACGTATTATATGTCACGATACTTACGAAAACAGCCAGCAGCTTTGCGGTGAGTCATTAATATCCTCTTAAAACATATAAACAAATAGCTGGATAATGAGCAAGGAATGAGATCTGTCTGATTAAATGGTGGCTTCAGGTGCACGAGGTGCCCACAGGCAGGTGCATTACAGGAGTCACTGAGTCCCATCCAGTGGCGGCGGCAGTATAAGCAGATAAATAAAGCACAAATAAATGAGATGCTGTTGATATTCATCATATTCATGTGTTTGGAGTTTGGCTGCACGTGGGAAATAATTGGATAGTTAATCGGCTGCTTCTCGCCGTCGCTAATCTCGCATGAAGTCACCGTCGTCGTGCGTCCATGGTGATCTCGGACGGCTTTGGTCACTCTGTAGCTTTACATGCGGTGTCAAGTGCAAGACTGGGTCCCTGGCCCTGTTCAGTGTAATGATTCATGATGCAAACCGCCATGTTGGCCTCCCTCCCAGAGCACAGACCTGTACACCTGGCCACCTCTTTGAGTTGTTCTACGATTAACTTTGTGACAGTGTGGAGACCTACTTGGAAATAGAGTGGGACCTGTTTTGCGGGCTGTATAGTGAGGATGTCGATTGGCATTGACTGCATCAACTTCTGCACCCCTGACTACATCAACTCCTGCACCCCTGACTTCATAAACTTATGCACCCCTGACAACAGCAACTCTTGCATCCCTGACTTCATCAACTTCTGCACCCCTGACTTCATCAATTTCTGCACCCCTGACTTCATCAATTTCTGCACCCCTGGCTTCATCAACCTCTGCATGTACAGGAGGTCCTCAAGAAATCATACCCCCCACCATCCATCCACACACAAACACACATTTTAGTCATCAGTGGAACAAAGCACAGATGAGTTGAGCAACATCTTGAGGGTTTAGAACCATCCAGCCTTTGTTGCTGGGTGACACAGACTGAGGGCCCCCTAGTGGCGTGGATGACAGACAGCCACACCGACAGGCCGCGTCTTTTGGGGAAGCTCAGATGTGCGCGCTGATTGCTGTTTGTTTGCAGGTGTTTATTAGCACAGCAGGAGTGTGTTTGACCTCTGGCGCAAACGTGGTCCTTCTCCTCCCATTTGAAAAGAGTTTAATTCATTTACATATTAATGAGAAATCTGTTTGTCTATGCAAATTGACTGCTGGATACTTTTGGAGCTGTCCGCTTACTTCTAAAGAGTGAGAGCAAAAAATTATAAATAAATAATATATATATATATATATATAAATTTAAATTAAAAAAATCTTATCTCTTAACTTCATTAGTACATTTTCAATATCAATGAATTTTATCAAAGTCAGTTACACTTAATTAGCATCGGTATCATACTGATTAATATTTTGCTAAACGTTATATAAACTGATTAACTTAAATCGAATAAAAGTCACGAAACCAAACTGCAATATTTAACCAGCAAACAGACTAATCATAGCTCCGTGTTGGATCCTCTTATCCGTGGCCAGCAAGGCAGAGAGCCAGTGCTCAGTACTATAGCTGGGCAGAGGTCAGCTCTACATGACGTATCTGCTGTATATGGAAACAGCAGCGGAGAGTCAGGGGGCGGCATGTCGATTTGAACCAAGGAGAACAAAGAGGGCGTTGGTGAGCTATTCAGGGAACGGGGGGCCCGCTGCAGACGCTCTGCCCAGCGGGCCACCAGCTGAGGGCCAGCCCGAACAGCTCGGAGAGCTCATTAGTGCTCGCTGGAGCCACATGACTTTGACCTCCTCCAGAAACCGCGATGGGGTAACCGTGGTCCGGAAGTGACGGGGACCCACGGAGCCGGCCTGTTCTGGGGAGCTGACGTATGGGGCAGAGATCCGACACCTGATAGGATGGCCCTCCTGAGCCACGCTCCAGCCGTCCAATCATTGGCATGTGCTGGTCACATGAAGTGCAGCAGAAATTTGATCATCCCTTGAGAGTATGTCGCCACGCATCCTAGGGCAGGCTGCGGCATCGCCCACATTGTGTATTTTAACCACATGGTACCAAACTCAGTCATGGCTAAAAAGGCACAGACTGGCCTGAGAAGTGAACAGGAGCCTGGGAGACTAAACATGAATAGATCAGCCATGGTGTCCCCTGCCTCGTCTCCTGCGATGGACAGGCGTCCAGTCCAGCTTGTCCCCTGCCTTGTCTCCTGTGATGGACAGGCGTCCAGACTGGGGTGTCCCCTGCCTTGTCCCCTGTGATGGACAGGCGTCCAGACTGGGGTGTCCCCTGCCTTGTCTCCTGTGATGGACAGGCGTCCCGTCCAGCTTGTCCCCTGCCTTGTCTCCTGTGATGGACAGGCGTCCAGACTGGGGTGTCCCCTGCCTTGTCTCCTGTGATGGACTGGGGTGTCCTCTGCCTCGTCTCCTGTGATGGACAGGCGTCCAGACCGGGGTGTCCCCTGCCTCGTCTCCTGTGATGGACAGGCGTCCAGACTGGGGTGTCCCCTGCCTCGTCTCCTGTGATGGACAGGCATCCAGACTGGGGTGTCTCCTGCCTTGTATCCTGTGATGGACAGGCGTCCAGACTGGTGTGTCCCCTGCCTTGTATCCTGTGATGCAAAACTGGATTTGTTTTATAATAAAAATGAATATTATGCACCAAATATTCTTGCAAGAATAGCCCAGAGTCTACCTTTCCACATAAAAGTACTGTATTGTCAAAATTCTCATATATAACTTTGGAGACCATGAACTTGTCAAAAACTTGGACAGATCCTCACAACTGTTATTGCGTGTGGTTTCACTGTCATTTATTAACATGGATTCTTACAACAAGCTTTTCATATGTAAAGGAGACATATAACATATGCTTTGTCTGGCTTTTACAGAAAAGCTCAGCATGATATTTACTGGCATGTAGACAGGACAGGAATGATGTGTGCCTTTCAGCCCCACCGGCTGAACTCAGATGACTGACCCATTTGCCTGCATGCACTTCCGAAAACAGAGAAAGAATATTTTAACTGGCTTCCTATTCACACACTGCCAAAAACAGTTATGGAAAAATAATTAGGAAACTTTAATTGAGCTTGGTTTGGGATCAAGCCCCAGAATTAGGTCAGATGTTATGAATTCCATACAACACGCATATGGCTTCTGATTGATCATCTTGTCCGTCAGATGAATGAATCGCAGTCAGTACAAATGGGGACACTTACACATATGACTTTATAATAAAACTGGCATAACAGATTGATAAACTGAGTTTTTTTTTTTTTACTTGCTACACAAGTATTTTTTTTACTGACATCAGAGTCTGTGACTGAATAATATATGAAGTCACCACTTTATTTCACAGAATGTGAAAAGGCTCTCGGGGGCAGTTATGAGCTTTGGCAGCATACAGAAAGCTCCGTGGCCTTTAAATTTCACTGGTTACCTTCGTCACACAGGATCCTCGTAGGTGGAGACTTTTTCTTGGTATCCATCATCGTCGTCTTCGTCGTGATCATTGTAGAATTGTACCCAAAGTTGCCAGGCTTCAACAGGACTGGGCTTGTAGTGTCAAACCTGGTTTCTAACATAGGCTGGCAGTCGTCTGCCACCATCTACAGCAGTAACATACTATTGGGTAACAAGGCTGCCCTCTAGTGATGATTTCAGCACTTAGTATCCTGACAAACACTTTTTAAAAGATGCACGAACTCTCCGTGCAAGCGTATGAACATTAAAACATGCACAGAAATTGCCAGAAACAGCCTTAATCACGCAAAGAACACTCTTAAATTATGGCAAAACTGATTATGAAATTATATGGTACCCATGAATAATTTCTGTACGCGCATATTTAGTTTTGAAACGACGAAATGCAGTCTGGCAGAAATGTAACATTGGAAGGCAGCCCGAGTGAGGAATAAAATTGAAACTGTCCAGTCTTCAGCAAGCAAGTCTTCACCGGGCTGAAGCTCACAATTATAGCAATAAATCAGCTTCAGACTTAAACACAAGGACACACACTGTTTGTGGCGAGAGAGATTAACAGCAGGGATGACTCTTGCCAAGCATCCAGATGGTCCCCATGTGCCGGCTCCAGAACGTGACAAGCGTCCCTGGTCAGAGTTGGACATGCATAAGGACGTTCACTTCCCGAGGACCCCGGACCACAGACAAACGAGTGCAGAGAGCATACAGTGCGGGCGGATCTGAAAAATACTTCAGGTTAACGTTATGAAGACTCGGCTATAATGTATGTTAAAACTGTAACTGTTCGTCAAGGCCAAGTTACGGATCTCTGCAGCAAGCATCTGCTGGATCCTAATGGGAAGACCAAGAGCATTCAGTCCTGGGCCTCTGCTTTAAGACACCATAACTAACCATGGAAGAGCCTTTATGAGCTGTACAGGGCTTGGGGGGAGGGGGTCAATGTCAGACACCTTGCCAATTCAGGCACCATAGTGCAAACATTTCTAAAAATCGAGACAATATATTGGGCCAAAGGGCCTTGACTCCAGATGGTAACTTGGGTTCATCATTTGCTAGTGCATCTCTCCAAGAGTAATTTCACGTCAAAGGACAGTACACTATACACTAATGCCCTAAAATACAGTATCAGTCTGTAGCCCAGAATGTTAAACTCACACATCCATGTCAGACGTACTCAGTGCCCACAAATACATGTCTAGAAGACCACAATCTTAACCTAAAGCATATTTATTTGATTTCCATGCATATTCAAAGTACCGCTCAAATTTTCCAGGACAGAATTTTTTTATTAGGGGAGAAAAAGCACCAAATAATTAGGTAGAGATAAAAAATATATAACAATAAATGCCTAAATAGGATTTAACAACAATCAATACTTTTCATATTGTTCAATCTGAATAAGTCAATAGACCAAAAATTCAAGCACTGACTATTTCGGAGATTGTTATAACCTAACACTATGATATTGATAAAAAAAGCAATAAATTCTATTTATGAAGAATTCTGAAACTTGCTAGACTTGACTAATCTACTGTCTCATTGCCTATATTTGTCACAGTTCTGATACAACACCTGCATCCTTCAGCAATGACCCGTATCTAGTCCGGCATTATGGTATATTTTGTATGGCATAAACCACATGCTGTCCTTTGTCACGGGTATACAGCACCCCCTGCTGGGGTGGGGGACAAACAGCAGCACCTGTGCCATTTAGAAATTGAAGGGAAAGAGAGGAGGGGGACAGGCTGTTGATAGTGTTCCAGCATCAGGGACAAACAGGAAGGTGCTATGTAGGCCCTGTTAGACCCAGCTCCAAACGAGCCGTGGAATAGACTCCGCAAGCTTAGTTTAGCTTCGCATTCCAAGGCTGACTCTGTGCTTTCTGTACGCAGAATGAGGAGAACTGATTTCATTCATTGTGAGGATGGTTGACTAACAAAACCATCAGTCAGAGGTAATGAAAGGGATGTCTGCTGCACTTTAAAGTCAATGCACTTCGCAACAAAATAGATCTGGCACACAGGGTGCTCTGTTCACAGACTTATACTATCAAACTGAATCTGGCAGCATTCATTACCTCGGACAGAGATGAAGTTTCAGTCAGGCTTTCACATGAGCATACAGTGACATGGTGTCTGACCACGGTCTAACATTTACACTCTGCACAGGATGAACAAGAGATGATTAACTGAACTCATGAAGTCACAGCTGTAGGTGGCACCTTTAAAGGTTTCACAAAGTTGTATGAAT
This sequence comes from Petrocephalus zakoni, assembly GCA_026774425.1. Taxonomy (NCBI): domain Eukaryota; kingdom Metazoa; phylum Chordata; class Actinopteri; order Osteoglossiformes; family Mormyridae; genus Petrocephalus; species Petrocephalus zakoni. Next base: position 1,304,960 of record JAODKN010000102.1, on the reverse strand, counting down.
AAAACAACTGATTTTGATTCAAGATTCTTCTCAACACTTTCTACAAAGAAATGTTTTACTGGTTTATGTCCCTTAAATAGTAGAATAATTAAAAAATTGACTTTATGAGACTCTTGTTAACATATTTGGTTTATTCGGTTTACTTCAAAGCTGAGTTTCAGCTTAAGGTTTATGTTTTCGGGTCACTTTCGCACATTAATTACAGACTCATTATCTAAGTCCTCCTTCAGACTAAATGTGAATGGAACCCTGGTTGGGATTGAAGCAACACATTGAATGTAGCATTCCTAATGACCCAAAGACCAGTCACGGAAGACCATCCTTATTTTGAATACATAGGCTTCTGTTTCCCATAAATGCCTTGCCTGGAAGCCAGTGAGATTTTGGTTGTGTTTCGTGACTCCAGGAGAGACAGTCTGTGTGATCACCTTCCATCCACGACCCTGCGATCCTTCTGCCTGCTTCACTACTTCACTATTCAGGATAATGGGTCAGTCAAGCTTCTAGTAAAAAAAAAAAACTTTTAAACATTTTTTTAAAGTATTTGGCACCATACTTTGTAATGCCTTATTTACTTATGATATATAATCTGTGCTCTTTATAGGTCACCAAGTTCCAAAAACATTTCAGATATTTGTTATCATGCTCTATTGAACACTGTAACACTACGCTATGACCCTTCTGTGTGTGGCAAAGACTGATCTTAACATCATTGTTTACAGTCAGTGGTATATTTATGCAGATACGTCTCCAGAAGAACATGGCACCTTCCCATAACATGCCATCCTTTTGTTTACTTCAGAGGAATTTATTGGCGAAACAGAGCAGCCAAGGAGGTGATTTTGCGATAATTCGAGAGTCTAGTGAAAGGCTGAGTCTTTAGAACTAAATACTTCGTCAGATATATGACCACAGCGGGAAATGCTTCTGAGCTAAACAGGCGATGGAAGACTAAGTTGTTGACAGAGGAAAGATTTAAAGTCCATTACTATTCCTTTTAGGTCTCCTAGGTGGCCCGGCTCACCCACATAGCCGCGGACTACATCAACATCAATACGGAAGCCACACAAACAAAGAACAGACCCCCCCGGTCTTGATCCTTATCGACTTCGGAAATGCGTGACTGGTACGAGGCCCCGGAATGGCAGGCAGAGACTCATGGGGGAAGGTGGGCTCCTCATTCCCGGACTGTACTGGGCTGCCGTGCCCTCGAGAGGGTGAACACAGATGGCTTTGTAGATTCCCGTCAATGCCAGCGTGACCTGGAGCTGACCCCTCGCTAATATCCTTATGACAAATACATAGTAGTATCCTATCAGTACTCAGGATGAACTTCATCCTCATGTTTGGTATATAGATTGTTAAAAATCTGGTTGAAACACTTTGTTTTGAAGCAACTTGTTGATTCTGTTTGGCTGCAGTTGCCAGATAGCAGTGGATGTGACCATGGAAGTGGTTAACGGGCCAGTAGATGAGGCAGAATCTGTATAAGATGCAAACTGAATGGAACATTAATGTGGGATGATCTGTACTTATAACCAAAGTGACACTAAAGCCGGCCTCAGAAGCATTCCATTTGGTAACGAAGCATTCAGCCTGAACTTCTTCGTGCAACATCCAGATGTGTCCATAAACAAGGTCTTATCATCTCAATTCCTAGCAATAAAATATTTATTGTAATGAGCTACTCGATGTGCTAATTATGAGTAGGAATTTTAGTCATTAATCTTTCAACTTTGAAAGACTTTGTTTCATGAAACGTTAAGAGTGACATTACAGAGAAATGCTAGCTTTTGTTCTTCGTGTATGATGTATTTCATAATAAAAAGTGCACATTTAAATGGTGACAGGAATTATTATGTTCCAACGGAAACAGTGAATGGTTTAGTGCAAACTGACAAAATGTAGAACGCGATATGGACACATGTTTTGGATCAAGGGAGTTCTGACACTCTTCTTCTGCAAAATCTGTGCTCTGAGTCCTCTAGTGAAACGCATTGTAAGCGGGGTTGACCTCCACACATTAAAGACAGACCAGAAATGGGCATCATTCTGTTATACCACAGAACATTTTCACATTTAGATAGTGGTCAGCCCTCAGCTATACTGCTCCAGCTTTCTGTGATCGCCGCTGTTTCCCTAGCAGTGTACTCCTCACATACAATTGTACATTTGGCGGGCATGTCATCTGCACACTCTGGAAACCGCAGGAAATATGTTGTCATCTCAAGGGCTGTCTGGACCGGGCATGAAGGGAGTCACTGGTACTGTGATCAATTGCCAAAAAATGAGGAGGAAAACTAGAAAACTAGGACTTTATGGAACAGTCCATGGACACTCTGGAATGTGACAGACTGACACTGTTTTGTATTTTATTTAACAATGAGCCTGTATTTGGATTAAAGACTTTCAAAGTAAGGAAAAGCATGTCCTGGTTCAGAGGCCAGAGGACAGGTCTAGGTGTGAGCTGCTCTTGCATGAGGCATTCCGCTTTCCATTCCCATCTCCATATGCATGAGGCATTCCGCTTTCCATTCCCACCTCCACATGCATGAGGCATTCCGCTTTCTATCTCCACATGCATGAGGCATTCCGCTTTCCATTCCCACCTCCACATGCATGAGGCATTCCGCTTTCCATTCCCACCTCCACATGCATGAGGCATTCCGCTTTCCATTCCCACCTC
>JAODKN010000102.1:1252213-1265899 GCA_026774425.1 Petrocephalus zakoni | reverse complement strand
TAATTATATGTAAGTACATCCTGTACTTCCTACGTATAAGTATTTACCCTTTTCTTGTGTGTGATCGCTTAGAGTCTTTCATTTTCCTAATTGCGAGCTGATACCGTAATGTTATGTTTATGCGTGCACCTCACAATTTAACCGCGGATGATTTGACCGAGTATCGGCGAAGCGCGGATAGCTTGACCGCAGTAGCAGACGGCTGAGGGGCCGGCATGCGTCAGTCTGCGGCCGAGCGCCTTTATAGGATGGTCCCTCTAACTTTACTAAGTTTCATGAAACTGGGCTCCTCTGTCTTCTATTTGTATAACTGCGTGTAGTTATAGTAAGCCTCAACGGACACAATAAAGTAAATCACAGATTCGTATATCTCAGTGTGAATTCCCCCATGACCCATGCACACTTTTAAAAGTCACCAGGGTTGCTCTTAACTTTCACACAATGAGCAAACTTTTTTTTTCTTGTCTTTGCAGTACTTACAAAGGAAAGGTTTGCACACATTGCCGAAACTGGCGTAAAGACATTTGGAGTATTCGGTAATATGGTTGGGTAAACGAAAAAACTACACGAATAGGTTGTGCTTATACAGACACTTCACTGGGGGGGGAGAGAAGACCTAAAAATATACATTTCGATCAAATAACTATTATAAGGCAGAATGTTTAGGCGCGTTAAAATGCGACATGAAGAAAGTTTCCATGCTCACGGTCTCTTTAAAAGCGACCCATTCGCCTTCCTGGGAGAATGACATGTCCGAAAGGGGAGGACTGGATCCGGAGCCAGTCCGGGAGGCTCGGACGGGCTGCAGTGTGTCTGCATGTGGGGCGAGCGAGCAGGAGCCGACGCGGGACTCCAGCGGGACAAGTTTGCGCTTATTTATTTATTTATACGTCTTTTTCTTCTGATGATGTCCGATCGGTGGTCGGGACGCTATCACCGCCAGAAAAAGCCTCTGCTCTCCTAGGAGTTTCGGCTCCGGTGTGTATCATGGATTGCACAATGTCAAGGTCCGGATTGCGAATCTGAAGGACGACTGTTTGCATAGTTTCCGATTCACCGACTGACTTTTGATTGCTTTTTTTTTGGTCTGTATGGATTAATTTTTATGGGCACCACTGGATTCTGTGGGTAGATTATGCATTCGCCAGGATGGGCGCGAACAATGGGAAACAGTGTGGAAGTGAGGGTAAGTGCATCTGTCCTGCATGGGGAAAAACTTCGGCTTCTGCGACCGTGATCGGGCTTCCTCCGGATCACCCTCAATGCGATGAAATCTGCTTTAGTTATAAACCACGCATTTTACTTGCGCGCATTTACTCCCCAGTCTTCCATGCAGAATTCCTACACATGGTTTTGTTTCACCTTAGAGTTCTTGCACTTTCCTCTATATTGATTGCTCATTTAATCCCGCATATTTTAGAACACCCAGCTTTGAACCCCGTTATGCTGCTAATACTAATACGTTTCGGAATGAAAGTGAGCAACAGGAAAACAATGAGCAAAACGCAATGCCTTCACGTGAGTCATACAGCGAGCGAGACGGCTTTCTAAAACAAAGCTTATTGTGTTTAGTGTGGCATGTGCCATAAGTAAGGTACGTGACCTCACCCCCGCCCATCGCCGACCTGGGCTGCGCGTTATTATAGCGCTGCAGCGGACGACAATCACTATAATAAATCAGTTTAATAAACGCCGAAGTATTTGCACGGTCTGTTTAAGATGCGCGGAATGAGTATAAAACCACAAATGTCTTAACACAGCATGATGTGTAAACGCCACAGAAGGCTTCATACTCATATTTCTTGGCGTATGGGATCATTGTATAACATCTAACTAAACAGCATCCCTAAAAGAATTATGATTTCCTCGCGCCATAGTGATATTCTTACAGATTTTAACTATTGGAAAAGATTAGTCCTTACCGAGCGGTTTAAGGGGGACATGTGTATGCGCATACAGAACTTTAATATGATCAGGCTTTCAAGTGTCTTACACAAGATCATGGAATGAGTTTGTGAATCTGCTGGTAAATCCCTTTCACTGAGTTTCTTATTTTTTAAAACAAAATTCCTTATTTATTTAGGGGAAAAAAAACAAGTCTTGGATTTTGAAATATTTGGCCTTTAGCGGTTGTACTTTTTACTTTTAATAATTCGACAAAAATGGTATTGCCTACGCGTAAATTGAAACGCACCAAAGGACCGAAAGATGCTGCTCATCGGACGCTTTACTTTAGCGGCCCCAGCAGACTGTAGGTGCTACGCGCGTTTCCCTTTAGCCGCTAGAACTCTACACATCATGTAAATATAGAGATGAACGAAAAACAGCCGTTTTTTAATGAGTTCTCGGATGGTATATTAGTATCTTTCTCCCTCAGCTGAAGACTATGCAGAGCCTCCTCCTACTTTTTTTTTACTTCAGAATCCAGCTTCTCCAGTTTTAACAGACCTTTTTATAGGAACTTTTGCCTTTTTAAATTTGAATACGTTTTGCCTTCTAGACATGGCTGTGGCTTATGAGTATAGTTTCCCGTTCATCGGCCTTAGTTGTGGTTGGTGTTCATGTTTGAAGTGACTGCTTTGTGGCATCAGTATAACTGGGGAAGATCCATTTAAATGTCCTTGCTTTCATGGTATTAATAGTGGCCAACAGTATCCTTTTTTTTGGAAGACCCAAGATACATTATAATAACTTGAGGGAATCGGAAAATGTTGTAGCTGTGTGGGTGAACCTGTGCTCTTTGGAGAACTCCAGGAAACACAGAGCACCGAAGACCCTGTGCTGGCTGCAATGCTGTCCCGTCTACCTGTGCTTACATCAGTGCCCCTGAGGCGCGGCGACGCGTCCGATGGGATGCGAGAGAAACCCGACCCTGCCGGCCCTAAATGAAAACACATTAGCCGTCTGGTCGCAGGATCACTGCACTAATCCATGTTCAAGAGCCCACTGGAAGTCTCCTTGGAAAATATTTTTGCAGTGTGGTAGCACTGGGCTTCAAAGCCCAAAGTCAATTTTTCATTGGCATCTCAATATAATTGAAGTCTAGGCAACTTTCTTCCAGTGTGATGCAGGCGGACATTTTGTGTTCTGGAGGCCATACCCTGCCAGAGATAAAGTTCTGCTGGTCGCCCAGCCTTGTCTGTTTTATATCAATAGTCAGATGCGTTTGTAATCCTCTTATTTCATTACGTGTGTATATAATGTATGCTTTTTTTGTAAAGGAAAACTGACTTGGTTTACGCTCTCGGACGAGGTGTAACTTGAGCCCAGGGATGGTGTGGAGTTCTTCTCCACTCTGTCAAGAACCTTCAGTGCGAAGCTGAGGGGAAATGATCTGCTGCAGCTGCATTTGGCTTTTACTGGAATCTAAGTCTCAAGCAACATCATCTGCCAAGACCTCTCTCTGCCAAGAGGGGAGGAATGCGTTCAGCCTTGACATTACATGCAAGTGTGCAGCAGAGGTGCTGATGGCTAATGACTGGGGGCAGGTGATGTCTCGGAAGACCGGGGCCATGGGGCAGGGACCCGCCGGGTGGCAAGTTACTCCCTGATGGCGCGTGATAAATTTGGAGAACGAAGCCACTTAGCAGACTTGACAAGATCAGAATCACAGCAGACTTGATTTAGCCTCATAGTCATCCATAAGTGTAGGAATCGAGGTTTCAGGAAGTGCCGAATGTTCATTTTTATGTGTCATTGGTTCCCCTGTCTTAAATAGAAAACACAGTGCAGAAGTGAGAGTCCAGAGCATTCTGTGGTCTGTTGAGGAATTAGTGAAGCATCCCACCAGCTCCTTAGTGACACTTTCAGACCCCGTATAAGAAGTTCCGGACAAGTGGAGATTTGACTGTTGGTTAAGGAGTCTTGAAAGCCTATCTAATGTAATGGAAAGGGTGAGTCTGCAGGCAAATTGTTCTAAAACAGCAGAGTCATTCCAGATGGTTTTGTGTTTATTACTTTTCTCTATCAATTTTATCTCATGTGATATGAAACCAGTCTCTAGGGGGCGCCGTAGAGGGGAAAGGCAGCACAAAAGTCACACCTTCGAATCTGCAGGTGTTTTGCAGCATATAGCTGACGGGCACACTTGGTAAACTCTGAGCAGCAATATTTTATTAATCTGAACTCATGGTTTAAAACGAGGTTAACTGGGAGTGGAGCACTGGATGTGGCCCAGTGCTGGCAGCGGGGGCCAATTCTGCTGTTGAATAATTGGATGTCCTGGGTAGATTTAAAATTTCTTTTCCCCCTCGCATGCAAGCAAATATTAAACAAGTGTACCAAGGTGGGAGACGCGGGCGAGGAGGCATGGCTGGCCTTTGGACATAAGCCAGGCACATTTAGAGCATCATGTTCCCTCCTACTTTTTTATATTCTCATCGCTTCCATCTGGTCAAAAGCAGGAAAACCGTAGCTGGCTAATTCCTCGTTACCGTTGGCTGCGTGGTGCCGTTCGGTGCTCCAGGCTAAACCCACAGCCTCCCGCCATGGTAGAGAAGGACACTTGGGGTCACCACCATTTCGGACATCATGCCTACTTGACAGAAGTGTGTTTTTGTTTACCTTTAAACAGTTCATGAGTGTGAGTCTGGTGTGAGAACTTTTGTGTCTGCAGGGCTCTTTTTCAACACAGGGGGTTCCAGTGCGCACCGTTACACACCTGGAGATGGGAAACAAAGGCCAAAGGAAGCCGATGTATCATGTGTCAGAGTGGAAGAGCAGAAATGGATAAAATTGAATTTTATGTGGGTAATATTCAGAATATGATGGATCTTCAGGAGCACGCTGAAGGGGCATCTTTGCTTAGCATTTCACAAAAAATTGGAGCTCATGGGAGTTTTACTTACACAAAAATGTTCTGAGGGCAGAATGAAAAATGATTGGTTCAGAGAAATAACCTTTTCAGATTGTAGAGGAGGTGGGCCTATGCAACTAGGGGAGGCAGGACCAAGACAACTGATTGGTAGGTGCTGTCTCATCTAGCTGCTTAGTTCCTTCTCCTCTACAGTCTGATTGGTTATCTCTCTGAACCAATCCTTTTTTGTTCTGCCCTCAGAACATTTTTTGTGTAAGGAACTGTGATACAAGTATCTTGATTGGAAGTCACTCAGTCATATTTACATATTTACATATTTACAATTACGCTTTGTGAATTTTGAAAGGATGCATATTAATCCCCAACAGCTTCATGGCTTGTTTGCTTGTGATTGCTCTGGCGTGCTTCTGATGATGTAAACAGGACTGTAAGAAATAACAGTGTGAGGATGATGATGGCCAAAGCGCGTCTCACATTAGAGTCCAGTCTGGCTTCGATACTTGAGACGTGCTGAAATGTAGATCTGCTTTTGGGAGAGGGTGTCTGCATGCGCAGCTGCAGGCACTGTGGATTGGCACTGTGTCTCAGGCACTGTGTGTGTTCTCAGTGTGACCACGTTTCCAAGGTTCCCTGTGCAGCCTCCCTGAGGTAGGCGATCTTTTGGGTCTGTGTTACTGAATCGCCCCCAGTCCTGGTAGCACGGGAAATTAGCCTCATATGGTCTCTGAGCACCACGGCTTAAGAGGAACAAGGCACACCTAAAGGGCTGTGGCTCTACCTCAGGTCTTTCTCATCACTCTCACAGCCCTCGTCATCCAGCTCCTCTTCCCCGCTGTAGGGATCTTGTCTAAGGTCCCGCTTTTCCGCAGTTGGGAAACGGCTCCGTCCTGTTCTTTCATCTCAGAATCCGATTCGCGCAGCACACATGAAAGATGGAGCGTCCTACATTGTGCATAAATCAAGTGTATAACCAGCTTTGTTCTGATGTCACGGGAGCACAGTTGGATGGTTTTGTCTGGGTTTAACCCCCATGTTGTTCAAATTATTTATTTGGCCGGGATGATATTTTGCAAGGTGGGAGTATCGATCAAGGCACTGAGCTCTAAATTAAAGGACTTATAATTTTGGTCTACTACCTTTACATATTACTGTTGATTACAAATCTCATCTCTGGAGGAGCCCCTTCCGTATGTAAACCAGCACTTTGTCCCAGACAAGTATGTGAAATGTTTATGATACAAAGTGGAGATCCAGAAATTTTTGCACCATCTTATCCCGCGTTTGGCAGTCTCTGTGAAGCATGTTAAAATTAATTAAAGTCCTTGTCTGCATAGCCAGGGTATGTGGGTCATTATTTCAGACAGACAGCTGGTGTTGATGGGGTCTCTTCACGGCTGTCAGGTCTCAGGCGCTGAGCAAAGGCCCTAGAGGAGATGAAGGAAGTGGAACTGAAGCCCTGCGTGGTCTGGGACGTCCAAGAGGGGTTCCAATCCAGTCTATGATGTGTGCAAAGGGGGCTGAATTAGGGCAGTACAGGTCAGGTTTTGATTTAATACAGTACTACGGGGCTAGATTGGCCGACAGAATTCATCCGGGGTGTAGTATGTATGTGTGGTGGGCTTGTCTGAGCAAAAGTCCAGGGCTAGTTTTTAGTACCAGTCCAGTCCTGCAGTACTACAGGTGTCCATACGGTAAGGCATTAATTTACTACAGTATTAAGTACATTGGTTTCACTGTTCGGTATGCACAGTGCAGTTCAGTTTTGGTGTATGGTTTGGATGCATGGGTTTTGGACACCATGTTCAGCGGTAGTAAAGTCGTATATGCATATGTTTTGTATACATCGGGTATTGCTGGGGGCTCACTGACATAAGGAAGTGGTTCAATGAGCCGGGGTCGTTACCTCCTTCAAGGCAGAGTAGTCACGGGAAAGACGGAGGGCGTCAGCACGCGTCCCCGATGCTCAGCTGGTGAGGACACATGGCTGAGTGTCACGCTCAGTGTTCCTGTCTGTGTTACTGCCATGTTTATTTGCTCAGCTTTACCCAGCAATGTCAGCTAAGAGTTGTGCTCCTTTCAGCAGCTATCTTTGTTTTGGATACCTTCAGGCTAAGTACCTAAGTTGCTCTGGGGTAGGAGAGCCGTTCTGGGATTTGACCCTATATCATTTTGGTCACAAGGGCTATAACCCCCTGCTACGGTGATGCATATGGAAAATGACAGTATGGGAGGCGGCTTTCCTGTGTCGCCATGACCGTAGAGGGCATGAGGCTGTAGGACTCAGTTTGGCTTAATCATCCCATCAGAATCCCCCGTGCGGTAATGACCGTGAGTAATCCTCTATCAGGGTGCGGTTTACTATGGTGGGATTCAGAATCCCCGTGCGATAATGACCGTGAGTGCTCCTCTATCAGGGTGCGGTTTACTATGGTGGGATTCAGAATCCCCGTGCGGTAATGACCGTGAGTGCTCCTCTATCAGGGTGCGGTTCACTATGGTGGGATTCAGAATCCCCGTGCGGTAATGACCGTGTCCAATCCTCTTTTGGGTTGTGGTTCACTCTGGTGGGATTCAGAATCTCTTGTGCGGTAATGACCGTGTGTGGTCCTCTTTTGGGTTACGGTTCACTCTGGTGGGATTCAGAATCTCTCGTGCGGTAATGACTGTGTGCGCTCCCCCTATGGGGCGCGGTTGTCCATGGCAGTGCACCACTGGAACCTTCATAATCGGACATAAATAAACCTGAAAATGGCACGTCTGGCTGGCTTGCTTTTATGGCTGCAATTACTGACTGTAGGTGTCAAAACAAAGGCTGAGGGTTCTGTGCCAGCAGTGACCAGGAGGTGGTTTAAATGGGCATTTCCTTTTTTTGAGCGTGGTGTTTGTGTGAGAACGCAGCACCATGCAGTATTTCACCCCGCCCTAACACACACACACACACACACACATACACACACTAAAGCCGGGGTGGCTGTGTTTAAGACTAGGCCCAGTAAACAGCCTTTAAAAAAGCCTCTGGAGGCGGGGCCTTTCTGCTTCCACTGACTGACAGCAGTACTGACCAATCCCATTAAAGCCATTATTCCAGTCCAGCGTTATATCAGTGGTAAGATAAGCACTGTTGGTTTATCTTGCACCTCCAAGGCTGCTGCTTCTGCTCTCTGTGTGTGGAGTTTGCTTCTTCCCCCCCTGTGTCATGTGGGCTTCCGGCAGCAATTCCAGTTTTCTTATGCTCAAACATAGAGTTAGGTGTGCTGGTTTTTCTACAATTCCCTGTGATGGAATGATGTCCGGTGCAGGGTGACCCCCGCCCCGTGCTCTGTGCTATAGGCTCCAGGTCCCCCTCGTGCTGTCCAGAGCGGAGGGTCCTTTCCACGCCGCGTGAGAGGGTCCGCGGCTTTCAGCTGCCTCTCGCTGCACGAGGCTCCTCTCGCACCGCGGCTTTCTTGGACTGCGCAGTACTGCTCCAGGCCTGGCATCTGGTGTCCATTTTGTATTCACTCAAGGAGGCAGACGGGGGAGCCGGCCTGAGCCAAGGCTGCAGAGTCGGCGCCGTTTTCACTGGAGCTGTGCGATGCTGGACCTCGCTGGCCCGGCTCTGACCTCATCACCCAGAAGCAAAACCCAGGCCGTTAATGACGACACTCTGTGTGTGCGCACATGTGTGTCTGTGGCTTTGCATAGATCACATTAGAGGACCAAAATGTCCCCAAAGTGTAGTACAACCTGAAATTTCCCTACTTTTGGGGACATCTTTTCAGGTCCCCATTTGGATAACCTCAGTTTTATAAAAATCTGTGAATTGCATGTTGATCGCTGGGTTGGCTGATAAATTGTCATTCAAGGTCCCACACAGCAGATACACTGCCAGCCCCCCATTAGCAGACCTTTGGTCCGTGTCTGGATGGAGTAGCACTCCTGCGAGAGGTGCCCCTTATGCCAGCTCATACAGCACCGTGTCCCGGAATCGCTCTGTGCCCCTCTGAGGCTCCTTCTCGTCTCTCTTCTGCTGTCTAGGTAAAGGCAGCTCCAGTATCTCCTCCGACGTGAGTTCAAGTACGGATCACACGTCAACCAAAGCTCCCAGGAATGTAGCTACCAGCGAAGGTAAGCATCTGGTGTTCATTAGGGGCTGCCGTGCCCCTCCCCCCCACCCGCCCGCCCGCCTGCCTGCCTGCCTGCCGTTTCTCTGGTACTCTGATGACTATTTTTGGAAGAACTGTGTGTTTTTGGGAGCGTCTCACACTGAAAACATGCAGTGTCGTCCTGCGGAGCGGCTCTTAACTGCTTGAAAGCCAGCCCTATCCCCGACCCCCCCCGCCCCGCTCCCCCCTGACTCCGACATCCGGGCCGACACGGGTGTAGTTGGGTGGAGGAGAGAACCCAAAAACTGCGGCCTCCTGACGGGGGGCTGCGCGTTGTCAGCATGTCGAGTTCTCCAGCGGAATCCGGAATGCGCATCTTTCCCCAGGTGCAGTCGGACAACAGCGAGAGCTCGTTTGGGGGGGCGTGCCTGCGCTTAACGGCGGAAAACACGGCCCCCGGTCTGTTCAGCCGGCTGCCTGTCGACTCTGGCAGGCTTAGAGGCAGATGGCCATTTGGAGAGCGAAGCTTTGTTTCCAATTAACAGCTCTGTGTTACCATAACGTCATCTGCAGCCGGAGATATCAAAAGAAAAAATTGCTGTGGTTTGCCAAAATTTATTCTCCAGGAATGTTAATAGTGGAGCTAAGAGGGCTGTAATATAATATTTTCCTAGTGTTGCTGCTTCATTGTTATTTTGGCACTTGAGATAATTATCATATTTGCACAATCATCTCCTATCTTCAGCTGAGAGCCGACAGTACAGTTGGTTAGTCTCATATTTCAGATTACAGTGATTCGTATCGCCCCGTGAGCCGGGTGCCCCTGAGTGAGTGCGGTCACCTGTGAAACGGCCTTTTGTTTCACAAAACACTACCTCTGGCTCGCTTTCTACATTCAGATGCAGGGAAAACAACCGAAGGTCCGGTCCGAACGAGAGAGCGGGCCCGTCAGGGGCAGATTTGGGCCAGCGGCCAGACACACACACAGGTAGACACACGCACGCTCTTAGCAAAATCCAGCTTGTTGACCTTTGCATGGCGCCCCCTGATGGCAATTCCGGGGTAATGCTTGCCATGATTTGTCTTTGCTGACTTGGCACCAGTGGAATAATAGTAGGGAGAGGGACTCGCTCAAGAACAACAGTGATGCCCCGGGCAGGCCAGAGTAACTTTCGGTTGCTCGCGAGTCACTTTGCTCCTCCAACCAGTCCATCATGGTCACCACGGGTCCTGGGGGGGAAGCCGTGTCCACAGCCCAGTTGGACGGGCCGAACGCCCCTCCATTTCTGGGGGGGGTGCCTTTCTGCTGTGGTTCTCCTCGCACGATTTGTCAGCTCTTCCTCTGTGATGCTGGCCGCGCACATGCACACGGCTGCTGGATCGGCGGCACTGCACAGCCATTGCTATTTTGCCTGTCAGGTCAGGGTCTGGATGGATCGAGCATTTGCTCTGTATCTCTCACATCTCTTACCCCTCGTCTCGGAAAAACCGAGGTTTGCCCACAGCGACTAGTTGCCATGCTGCCAACATCACTGTGATCCTCGGCCAAGGGTGTATAGGAATGGGATCAGCTGATGCTGAAGAAGCTGTCATGTGACTGAGAGTGAGCGTGAGACAGGGGGATCAACCAGGGATGGACTGTATCCACTATATATACTATGGTGTTATGAGTTCTGGCTCATCATAGTTTTAAACCAGAGGATGCATGGATTTATGGAGGACTTGATGGATTGATTGATTGACGGATGGATGAATTGATGGATGGCTAGAGGGATGGATGGATGGATTGATTGATGGATGGATGGATAGATGGATAGATACAGTGACTTCTTTTCTCATGGTCAAAGCAAAAGGCCTCAATTTATTAACCCCTCAGTAGCAACTTCGTCATGTCGACAGAAACATGGAGGCGGGAATGTGGGATAGAGTGAGACCGGGAGAGGCCGCACGGCTGGGTAGGGGTCTGGGCGGCTGGGTGGGGGTCCGGGTGCCTTTATCTCAGGAAGCAGGACCTGACTGCTGCTTTATAAGATGATAAGGTTCTTTAGGGGCTCTCTGGCTCTCCTGTACGAAGGGTGTTGATCCTGACCAACTGCTGCGCTCACCAGCGATCCCTATATATGTCCTCATGTGTCACCAACTGTGCGGCTGGTTTAAAATGACCCCATCGGCTGATTTCAGAGGCGCACGTGTGCTCTGACTTAGGGGCAGTCAGTCCTGCTTCTGAAGGTTCTCTGTTATGACAGGTGCCTCGAATGAATGATATCATCGTGATGTATATATGTGTTTGCTCACTGCAGCTGTAGGTTGGAGGAGAACCTACATCTTCTTAACGTGTAACGGCAAATAGCAGACTTCTTCTCCATTCTGGTGGATTACCGCTGGCCCTCTCCCCCTGTGTGATTGTTGGCACGGCTACCCCAGCGCAGACATCCCACTGTGCTGTTTCCAGGAGGATTTCCTCCCGATAAAAACCAACAAACCGCTTACGCCTCGCATTCCTTCATCTGCGGCCCTCCCGCGATACAGCCTGTCACGGGCCTGTCACCGGACGCTCTCTGGAGGAGACACCTGACCCTCCAGGGCTGTATGTGGGAATGGCACCCCGCTTGTCTCTGCTAGTCGGGGGGGCAGGGCGGTGGGGGTGGCGAGCTGAATTCGAAACACATCGCGTGCCGCTGTGTGATCTTTGCTACGGCCCTCAAGGCTCTATTGTTGGGAAGCGGGGGGTCTCTTCCTGCTGCCAGGCTGTCCTGCTGCCATGCCGACTGGACCCACCGCACATGCTCCGGCTGGACTGGGGGGGGGGGGGCACTGGGGCAGGACCAGGACCTGGGGGACTGGAGTGTTTGACGTTACTTTTCTTTTTAACACTTTGGTGCCTGAAAACACACATGGAGATGCGTAGATCTCAGTCCATTCTACATGCTGAACCACTGGTTCATCACTGCAGTCCACCAGAATGCTCTTTCACTGTAGAGAGGCCGGACAGGTGCGGGACGGGTAAACTCCCTCACCCTCAGTGATGGGGTGGGTAAACAGTCTGACTGTCCAGTGGGTGGCAGGTAAACACTTCCACCAAGAAAGGGACAGCTGATTTTGTATATTCTGTGAAAATTCTGAACAGAAATCTTTGGACAAGTTTTTTGCTTTAAGCGGATCTGAATTCATGCTGCTGGGCTGGTTTTCTTAGGAGATGCTAAACCTTCCCAGGATTGTTAAGGTTCGCGCAGCAGCTCTGCAGATCTGTGAGCCGCAAGCCAGCAGAACGGTGACCTTTATCTGCGGAGAGGGCCACATGGGGGGGGGGCAGGCGCGACTCCGACCCCGAACGGAACCTCTGAAATCTGGCAGTGCCCTCGTCTCGGGGTTCTTTAAAAGGGGAATTGAACACAGACTCTGCCTCAATTAGTGTGGAGGAATGTGGCGCTCTCTACGGCTGGGGGTGTGAGCCAGCCCTGCGAGCGGCTGCACCGCTGTTTCGCATTACCGCCAGCCAGCCGGACAAACCACACTAGCGCTTTCCACTTCTCTCGCCGGAACGTGGCTGCCTTTTCCAGCGCCAGTCTAACGAGTCTTTCTCAAGAGTAAACAAGTGAAATCCGACACTGTTTCTGGCATCCCGTGCCAAGGAGAGGTAACGAGATGTAGATGTGCCCCAATAATCAATGTACTTGTTGATGTAGAGGTTCCCTGTATCTCTGGGGCCATGCAGCGTAGTCGGGACTCTGCAAACGCGTCCGCTCGCTCGGTCTATCCGCCCCACCCGCGGGAGAAACCCGATCTCGATGTCGGAGGGAGCTGCAGTCCACTGAGAGCGCGCTAAGCCAGCGTCGCCGTGGCCCGGCACGTTTTGCTGGTACACACCTGCCCTCAGATTTACGCGGCATCCCTAAATGCACTGCAGCAGTGCTTCCCAGCCCGGTCCTTGGGGACCCACAGACTGTCAGCGTTTTTGCTCCCTCCCAGCTCCCTGCCAGATAGTCCACTTTTTCGCTCCCCTGGGGAGGGAGTAAAACCGTGGAATGTTTGCGGGTCCCCGAGGACTAGATTGGGGAATGCTACACTGTAGTATCTTTATAATCTGGTTTCTTTCCCTTAAAAGGTAAACATATATATTCATTTTTGTATGCGCGGTTTTCCCGTGTATTTGACAAACAGAGCTTCAAAAGGTGGACATTTCACTCATTTTCTTGGGATACACTGATGTCCCTCTCCATCCCTTTGTTCCGCCTTGTGTTACCTTCAGCAGGCTTGCTCACATTAGTGTGACGCGTGTGGAAAAGCACACGTGTCACACAATAGTCGGGAAACCTGTGTTTTCCTGACAGTAGAGTGCAGGGACCTGTCTCCTAGGTATAATAAATAAACCAAACAGCGATGTGATTTAATACAGGACAGGAGGAAGCCCCTGGTTCGGGTTTGACAGTCTTTCCTCAAGACTGAAGATATCGGTGTCCCCAGGCTGCAGAAGCAGCTGGCACTTAGCACAGCTGGCGCTGTTCTCTTTCAGGCCTACTTGGCCTCCTCCCCCAGGAGGTGCACATGGCCCCGTAACCCTGCAGTGAATGCTGTCATCGATAAAACTCGGCTGCCCTTCCCTCCTCACTGGCAGGAGCCTTGTGTAAAAGCAGGGAGGCTCTTATTTACAGTTATGCTGGCGCGGGGTGTAAAAGCAGGGAGGCTCTTATTTACAGTTATGCTGGCACGGGGTGTAAAAGCAGGGAGGCTCTTATTTACAGTTATGCTGGCACGGGGTGTAAAAGCAGGGAGGCTCTTATTTAC
>JAODKN010000102.1:1205799-1216405 GCA_026774425.1 Petrocephalus zakoni | reverse complement strand
CCCCCCCCCCCCCCCCCCCCCCCCCCCCCCCCCCCCCCCCCCCCCCCCCCCCCCCCCCCCCCCCCCCCCCCACTCGTACCGACACGCAGTCAAACTTCTTCACATGAATAGGAAAATGCTCCTTGTTGACGGAGAAAAGTCTGTCTGACTGCTTCAGGACCTGCTCTGCATCTAGAGGGGCAGGAAACCAGCTGTGAGAGAGGCAGAATACCCCCACCCCCCCCACCCGCATACCACCAGGCGACAGAGTACAGTCCTGCAGGGGGGCCGCTGTGATGGGAAATTAATGAAGTATAAATCCATCACACTGTAAAGGCGGCGCTGATGTGCAGAGTCAGTTTCCTGAACAGTATAAATCATGCTGGGAGTCGTATCCACTGACTTGCACAGTAACGGCAGACACTGCTCCGACACAGCCAAAGGAAACGTCAACCTAGCTGGCAGGCCAGGCCTCAGGATGCAGACAGGTTCCCGTAGCTCAATAAGCAGCGTATTGCATCAACAACACAGAGGTTGTGGGTTCAAATGCCACGGAGCACACAATTTAAAAGAATTGCAACCCACCTGTCGCCGGATAACGGTGTCAAGCAAATGCAAATGCCTCAGATACGGCCGTCTTTCATTTCTCAGAATAACCAGGAAAGGAGCGATCAAGTGTGGAAGGTGAGAAAAGCAGAGCTCCAAAAAACCAGTCTGCTTTCAGTTCTCTTCATCTCAAAGGGAATCGACCCCAGTCCTGGGAACAGTGTCTCTTCCAACACAAGTCACAGAACTCTTCCGATAGTTATATGTGATTATCCTTCGGCTAATTCGGGAATTCACATGACACGCCCCCAATTGAAACACACTTTTCTGATTGGCTGCCCTGCCTTAGGCATCAGCTCAGTGTCTGTGCAGGCATCAACCAAGTGTCCACTTCCCTGCTTTGACTAAAATTACATTTTTAGCAGAAAATGAAGCAAATGTCAAGCTAAAACCATTCATCCCATTTAGTGAATACGGCAAAAATAAATAAATGTAACCCAGCCTAACATAACAATCACTCCTTAAAACACTAAACTACTGATACTTACCACTAAAGATATTTATTACCGCTAAGGAATACAACAGATTTTACATTTTTCTTTCGCACGAGAAGAACGAATCGGATGAAAATCACCTATTAAATCCATCATTTTGGGCAGAATTGATAAGGCTCAAGCCCATCAGGACTCAAAACACGTCTAATTAAGGAGCACACCTGAAACATATCACTCAGGAGCCGGCCGCCTTTTAACGAAGCACCCGCCAACATAAGGTTCCGGTTCCACCGGCCCAAAGGAGGGTCTCGGAACCGATTCTGACAGCAGGGACCAGCAAGGCCAGACCGAGAAACGGGCAGATGGCTCTGAAGGTTGGGCCGAGCCTCTCGGGAGCGCAGTACCTCTCTGGTTGCAGAAGGTGATATAAGCCTGGTCAGGCTGCGCGGCTGGGTACTGCACGTCCAGAACCTCGCCACCCCCATTCTGTTGCCGCTGGAAGTAAATTGTGAGCTTATTTTTCATCTTCCGGGGGGGGATCCCCGGGGGCAGCTGGGTCACTTCTATCCTGTGTGCGTCATCCACCAGAGGCAGGGGGACCCTGTCTCCAAGCTCCTCCCCCATGGGGCTGGGGACACCTTTAAGGGAGCAAGGGGGCTGTAGTCACTCTGGACATTAGACTGTCCCTGTCCCTCTTCCGGGCCCGAATCCGCCGCATGCGAAGCCCTTAGATTCTCTCACAGGTTTCAGCAACAACAGGACAAGGTCTCAGGTTCCTACATGGAGCCGTAGAGCCGAAATGTAATGGACACCTACCTCTATGGCTGGGGTTTGACTGGGAAGCGTCGGCGCTTTCGAGCTGTAAGCTCCCAAAAAGGTTTGCCATATCTTCAGAAGTAGAGGTATTTGTACTTGAAACTGCTGACAAAGAACGAATTAATGATTGATATTGTAGGACGGCTGCTACATTGCGAGCTCCTACACCCTGCAGAATTTTTATGTTGTAATTTGTGTTTTACTCAAACTGACATCAGCCATCCCCAGGTTACCACCTCCACCAGTGAAAAAAAACAATGAAATACAGTATTTTGCCGTGTACAACAACTGACATCACCTTAACTAGACATTGACCTTAACTGACACTGACATGTAGGTATATTAAAATTATAGTTACTATAATAGTTATTGTTGTACTCGTTTATTTTTTTTACCATTTTCCCAAAATAGGTAGTCAAAAATCACATTAGCATTTGTATCATAAACAGCAAAAAATATGCATCCTTTTAATTGTCTTCTTATCTCTGTGGCTCCTGTCCTGGATGAAATACTTTTGTTTATTACAGAGATAAATCGTAATATAATACAACTACCCCAGAGGCAAAATAGACTAATATAACACTACTATAAACTATAAAAATATGCTACGGTAAATGCTACTAGTTTGTGTGAATCACTCCATGATGTGGACGGCACGTTGACAGACGTGTGATGCTGCCTTCAGCGTTGCGTAAAAACATCAAAGACGTTACGACAAGAACAAAACAACAACACATAATCCGACCTGGAAAGCCCCAGACGGCCGGCCCCGTTACCTGCAGTGTTCTGGAGGAAGGGGTTTGAGGGAGAGGGAGTACAGCTCCCCGTCCCTCCGAAGGTAATGCCCAGGTCCAGCAGCTCCTCCGTGTGAGACCTCCTCACCGCTGGTGCATCAGTGGCTGGAGCTGCAGAAGAAGCGCGCGTGTGTGTGTGTGTATGTGTGCAGGACCTTCTCCTGGCTGAAAATCACACCGCTCGACCATTTACTGCAAAGCCTACATGGCTAATTAAGCATATAATTCACGCGTGTCAGAAAAGTGTCTACCGCATGACTGCTGAGAAATGTGTGTGTTTTCTAAACGGCTCACTCAGAGTGATAAAAACACTGACCTTTATCACTTGTTTGTGCTGGCGAAACTGCGGCCATCTTGGGGCTGAAGGCCACTACATTCTGATTGGAGGCAGTGCTGGGGAATGGCAGCCTAGAAGGGACAAAAAGCACAGAGACACATGATACCACAAGCACAGATACCACCAGCATTTGGCAATAAAGGATTTTGTAACTGCCAATCAGTTATTTTTATCTCAACTTGATAGGACCCAGAGACTCACGTAGGATCTGGGAAGTACTGCCTGTAGGGCTCAGGAGAGCTTCGAGACACACTGCCTCCTAGGGGACAAGAGAGCATATTTCAGTTCTACTGCAGGGATCTCCAAGAGGTAGGAACATATAACTAATATGTAACTAATACAGTGCGTATCCATCCATCCAGAACAGGGTCACAGGAACCCTGAAGCCTGTCCTGGCCTCCATATAAGATATAAGAAAATAAGTAAGACACACCCTGGGCAGGATGCCAGTCCATCACAGGACACACACACTCAAATTCAGAGACACTACGTGACCCAAGCGCAGGATTTTGGCCTAGATGAGAACAGAAGGGAACCAGGAGGAACGTAATGTGCACACGGGAGTAACACACAAACCCCACACACACTGTTAAGAAGGCATCGGGAGTTACGATTCCTGGCTGCTTAAAACATCCGGCCGCTGTGGGGACCCCAGGCAGAATGCATACAGTTCTCTTCAACTTCAATAAAGAGTTTGGAAAGTCGTAAATAAAGCTCTGTATTTGTGTGGTTCAGAAAATAGAAAATAACAATAAGATAATGCATATATATGAATAACAAATGCAGATTGCAATATCAAAAGCATTCAACAATATTAAACGGTTATCTTACTGCGACCTTTTAACAAGCAATATAAATAATTAAAATGCACTATGTCATATTATAGGCGTATGCTGCATAATAAACCGACACATTAACACAGGCATGGCATAACGGGAAACACAAATCGGAATAAATTAATTCACTACTGAAGGTGGAAAACCCCGCGTTCGTATAGGGAAAGCAGCAAATACATGTTGCATGCTCTTTGTAACGTTCGCAAAATTAAAGTTCACGTCAGATGGACTCATTTCTATTACCACCATAAAGATATATCCCAACATAAATGAGGGTAACCAGATAATCCATGTCATCCCGGACACTTTGAGCTAGGATAGGATTTGCAAACTTCCATTTCAATCAAAAGGACCTGGATGTTAATTAATGCGTCTTTCAATTAAGGAAGCGAACCAGTCAAAGCACAAGAAGTGAACTATTTAGCCGAGCAGGAGCCTTTCGGTTGTAATGTAGCTTATAAAACCTGAAGTAGCTCAAGGCGTCCGGGATGACACGGATTATCTGGTCACCCTACCTACGACGTCACACCATGCACGTGTGGGAACTCACGGGTACACGAACGGCACGGAACGCACAGAAGCAAAGGGGCAGCGCGGCGTACCGGCCGGCCTCTCCCGGTGTGCGTTACGCTCGCGTTACAAAGGGGAACGAAAAGCACGTGGCGGGGACGATGCCCCGCCCATGTCCGCGTCGGTCCACTTCCCCATTGGCTACCTATCTGTGACGAAACCGTAACCAATAACAACGGGAAACAGGCGCCGGCTGAACAAAACAAACCAGCAGCCCTCCAGCGCGCACACACGGGCGGACGAGCTGGCAAATACATGTGTATTTTTTATTTTATAAAGCACTATAAATCTGCACACATCCATTTTCATTAGCTCACCGTTACAGTGTCACTGGGAACCAGTGGCTACAGTTTGCTAAGAAGATAATACATTTTAGTAGAATAAACTTTGAGGAATTAGTTATTTTGAAGTTACTTGTTTCATAATTTAATCTCAAAGTGCTACCTCCTCTACTTATATACCCCTGGGAGCTCACTGGGGAAATTAGAGCAGCAGTTACTGTGAGGAAGGCAAAGAGAGATGGGGGGAAAGCAATGGATCATGGAAAGATCACGGCAGCTCACACCTTCAGTCCCTGGAGGCACTACCTGCTAGGCCTCCTTAGAGAAGGAAAACATTACTATAATTAATAAATAACACACATTAGGATAGGAATGTGCTTTATTATCACTATACAGCAGTCACAAAGCTGCCTATTAGCGTGCAGAATGAAAAGAATGAGCCTGTTTGGAAGGTTACTCTGGCTGGCTGATTATTCGGTTCACGGATGGATGGACAGTCAGGCGGGGAGGACAGGCGGCCATTAGCCATGTGCAGTGTAGGAGTACAGGTCCACAGCGCAAGTAGTGCC
Source organism: Petrocephalus zakoni (assembly GCA_026774425.1). NCBI lineage: Eukaryota > Metazoa > Chordata > Actinopteri > Osteoglossiformes > Mormyridae > Petrocephalus > Petrocephalus zakoni. Next base: position 1,211,183 of record JAODKN010000102.1, on the reverse strand, counting down.
ACCCCATACACCGGCCTGCTCGAGTGCGAGGGCCTCACCTGCATGTCGCGGCGACGGCGGGGGCCGCACCATGGGCGGGGTCAGGGTCCGGGGGGCTACGGTGCAGAAAAGTGGAGTTTCTCTCTGAAAGGCTGCTCTCATTTCGGCTATGACAGCAGACAGGTTGGACAGACCCTGTCAAAGCAGGCGGGAGGGGAGAGGTAGAGGGAGGGAAAGAGGAGGGACAGTGCAAGAGAGAGAGAGAGGAGGGACAGTGCGAGAGAGAGAGAGAGAGAGAGGGGAGGGACAGTGCGAGAGAGAGAGAGAGGGGAGGGACAGTGCGAGAGAGAGAGAGGAGGGACAGTGCAAGAGAGAGAGAGCGAGAGAGAGGAGGGACAGTGCGAGAGAGAGAGAGAGGAGGGACAGTGCGAGAGAGAGAGAGAGAGAGGGGAGGGACAGTGCGAGAGAGAGAGTGAGAGGAGGGACAATGCGAGAGAGAGAGAGAGTAGGGACAGTGCGAGAGAGAGAGAGAGAGAGGAGGGGACAGTGCGAGAGCGAGAGTGAGAGAGAGTGAGAGAGAGAGAGAGAGGGGAGGGACAGTGCAAGAGAGAGAGTGAGAGAGAGAGAGAGAGAGAGAGAGAGAGAGAGGGGAAAGCCCCCGTCAATCAAATGAAAGACAGGTGACAATGACAATTCTACACGGCATGTGAATCAGACCTGAACACTAAGACACGTCACATAAGGCATTAGAGTGAGAAAGAAAAGCTTGTTCAGATTGTTCAGAGACGGCAAACGTCCAAGTGAACGACAGCACCATGTTCTGAAGCATTCTGCAAGCCTTCAGCTCATCCAGACAACAGAAAGGTATGACTAACGGGCTTCCAGTGAGTGAGGCAGGGCAGCGACACCAGGCCGGCCTCGTCCACGCTGCTGCTGCTGGCGTTGATCACCATGGTGACGGAGGGGCGCACAAAGCATTTGGGGGGGTTCTGGGGGTGTGTGTCATGGAGCCAGATGGATACTGGAATGTTGTACACAACTCCTAATATCCCAAAAACACAGAGAAGCAGAAGGCCAGTTAACCAGTGAGATGAAAGAGACAGAAAGCCAGGGGCATACTTAGAAATTTTGAGCTCCCTGATAAAATGTCTCCCAGGGCTGGGCCCCCCGAATCTGCCAGTATATCCATGGCCCTCCGACGCCCCCCGCAGGGAGCTGGCAGTTAACAGGAGCGACACGTGTGGGCGTTCACCTTCATACAGCACGGGGATGGTGCCGCTCAGGTTAGCCAGCTTCTTCTTCTCCTTGTTGGCATAGTCTGAAGAAGACAGAGGAGCCGTGAAGAACAGCTTTCTGTCCCAGTTAGCAGCACCAGTGAAATTAACCAGGGCTGCCTGCTGACGTCATGCTGATACCCAGCACCGCCTTCAGCACCAAAGACCCAAACACCATCCCCCAGGACTCACAGTAATGATCCACATATAGATGCAGGTCCGGGTAGAGCGCGGTGACGGTCCGGATGTCTAGCGCCGCCTCTGTGGGGTAGCGGTACCTGCACTGCGGTCGGACGGGTGCCAGGGAGAGAGGGAGAGAGAGAGAGAGACAGAGAGAGAGAGAAAGAGAGAGGGGGCTAACATTATTAAAGTCACCTCTATGGGTAACGGAGCGACTCGCTACGGCTGCGCACGGCTCACGGAAAAGCCACGAGTGCTTAAGACACTGACATCTCCTTAAGAGACAAAAAGGCATGACCTGACACTGCAATGCACCAGGAAAAAAAAAAAGTTTTACAGTCAAACCTGAAAGCGATCTGGAGGGACCCCTTAAAGTGACAGCACACCTGCTTGTGCAGGCAGATGCGGCCGTGGCCCATCCGCACACATCTGTCTCTGCGCTGCGCTTTTATAGCGTGGCAGCAAACAGAATGCCGCTTAAGCAGACAGGGCACGGAGGACGTCTGCGAAGGCGGAGCCCTCTCAGTCCCGCACCAACATCTGCATAGTTATTCTTCTCCACTTAGGGGTTTCTCGTCTGTATTCTAGCTATGACAGGCACGCAAATATATATATATATATATATATATATATATATATATATATACACACACACACACACGGCGCGGCTCTCCGTTTGTCAAAACGTACATATCAAGACGCCGAAACCCATGAGCAGCGCTATAGGCGCCGATGCAGCGGCAATGCGGGGACCCCGGCGGTGCTCATTTGCATACCTCAGCCAGAGCCTCCAAGTCAGCGCTCGCCAGCGACATCTCCACCCGCTCACCGTCTGCGGGACGCGGGACAGCAGCGGTCAGAAAGGCGAGCGCGGCTGCCGCACGGAAGTGCCACCGGGCGAGGGACGCGAAAGCGCAGGTCGGCGCTCATCCCGGCCATCGCAGTACCGGAGCACAGCGCGCTTATCGGACCGGAAGCGGAAGCCTAGCAGGACGCAGCGGCCCGCCATGTTTGGTGTGGCAAATTACCGGGGCCATTGGGAGTTCCTGTAGGCATGCACCCAGTGGGGGTAGGCTAAGGGTGTATAGGCTTCTGCCCAATTTACCCAAAGTATTTAATGTGAATTTGTGCGTGAGTTTTAAAAGTATTGAGTACCCGCCCCTCAGACAGCTTATGCACGGCCCTTATCGTGGTATATTTGTGCCTCATTCCTGAGTGCACAGTGAGACTTTCTCAAGCAACCTATCTGATCTCAACTTGCACCCTCAACTTGGCTTGCACACTTATGGCGATATATATATGTATTTGTGCCTCATTCCTGTGCTGTGAAACACCGTTCACAGGCTTGGGAATGAGGCACAAATATTGCACCGCAGGCCCTGCCCTCCACAGTACTATACTAATGAGGTTCACACTAATGCAGTGCTGCAACAAGTAAAATACTTCCCTATAATTATATGTTTGTGGAAGCTCTATTTATATTAGGAGTACATCTGATAGGGGCAGGCGGGTGGTGTAGTGGTTAGGGACGCAACCATGTAGTCGAAAGATTGAGTTTGAGTCCCCGACCTGCAAGTAGCACTGAGGTACCCTGAGCAAGATACCGTCCCTGGGCGCTCACGTGGATGTCCCCTCCTGTGTCACGATGTCAAATGCAGAGGACACATTTTGTTGCATGCTGTGGTGCATCAACAATGATAACTAATCACCTTCACTGATTGACATCATTGGTTACTTGGCAGGAGGCATGAAGCCACCTCCAATAGGTTTCTTTTTTTCTGGCCACTACTTTCTGACCTTTAGAACTTCCGGTCCTCGACTTTTTTTCCATATCTTCCCCGTAGTGCTATGCAGTCCCTCTGTAATCTCCCAGAAGTCCCTCTGGCTGAAGAGCACCTTGGTGGTGGAGAGGCCTGCTGCCCTTTTAGATAGACCCTTTGCGTGGGAATCAGGCCGTCTGATTCGGAGTGGTCCAGCTGAGTAGCACAGCGGCATCTCCTGTCTCCCCTGATTCCCCCGTGGGGCTGCCTGATTGCATTATAAAACAACTGCGGCGTCTAAGAGCAGAAGAGGCCCCCAGATGGACCCTTGAAGAGACTTTGTTTTTGCACATTCTCCTGTGCCCTATTTCCAGCCCTTACACATGCACACTCCCATCGTAGTCACACGCGTTATTGTCGCATACTTTTTGTATTCCACTTGTATTAAACTCGGATTCTTTATTTTATGTTATGTCTGATTATATTTCTGGTATTCACTGAGTCCTGTATTTTATCTTAATGTTTGGGTCATGGCTGATAGCTAGAATTTTGGCCTACTTGTGTTCAGATAAATTGTAGCTGTCGGGAACCTTTTCTGGTGATTTCATTGACTTTTCATCGGGCCTGTTCTAGGTTTTTCCCCCATACACTCCTCATTTCCTTATGTAGCGTGTTTATAAAAGGAAGCCACCCCCCCCCAATATGCAGATAGAACAGAAAGGACAGGCGGTTTGATTATTAAGACACTGAGTCATGTACGGTGGAGCACTGGCAGAGACACGATGAAAGAGCCGCAACAGAATATTTTTCCGTAATTTGTGATTGAACTCGGATCTGAACTGAAAGTGCTTCACACGGACACGCAGGAGTCGCTCGCTCGTAGGCGTGCAGTATCACACACTCATGCACGGCATTCACACGCATTACACACGCATTACACACGCATTAATTGTGCCTTCCACCAGCCATAATCTTATCATTTAATTAATGTTAATTGACACTGCCTGTTATCATTCAAATTTTCACAACCATTTATTCATGGTTGTTCTGCTCGCCGCACCCTGCAGGGGGCGATGTGAGAATTGGTTAGTATGGTGGGTTCCTGGCACCCACACACACACACACACACACACTGGTCACCACCTCAGGGGGTCTTTGATGTATACGCTGCTTAATTTTTCCAGAGCTCCACATTCATCTCCCACCCTTGTGAGGACCCGCCCCCCCACCTGACTGCCCCAGTGACCGCCACCCAGGATTCTGCGTGGAGACACAGTACTGAATGCATATAAAAATACAACTGCTGCTTATTATTAAAATATCTATTGGTATGCAGGAAGGGTGTGCATGGTGCTTTAAAGGAATTTGATTCATTAACATTTAACTTATTCAGAATGGGGATTTTTTTCTAAAAGACACAATCATTAAAAAAGGAAAATCTGTCTACAAGTCTGCCGGCATTTGTAATTTTAGCGGCATTGTGAGCTGTAGGAATGCATAATTGGCCTCTTTAAAATTAGATATATTTTCCCTTAGAAGTTCAATGCGCACTGTGAAATCCAATCCAGAGCAAATTCAATACATATATCCTGGATTTATCTGATTTTGATCAGAATGCCTGATGTCTCCTTCGTTTGTCCTGTCATGCTTTATTACTTGGTTTGTTATGACCCCGATACCACAAAACGCCTCTCCTATATTTATTTATATGCATTTACGTTCCCAAAACACGCAGTGATGCTTTTCCAACACTAGGCGGCAGTATTACACTTGGCACGTTTCACTATCACTGCTTAAATGTTTTCCTTACATTAAAAGATTGGGCATAAACCATGATGGACAGGCCACAGTAAATAGTAGGTAGGTGGATATTAGATTTATTACCTGCTGTTTCATTTAAAAAAATCTTACTCATAAAGCACTTACATGACATGCCATATTTTCCATCCCTTTTGAGTCCAAGTGCTGAACTAAGATGACAGAAGGCTTTGGTACGAGAGGAAAAGAAGGGAAGGAAAATGAGAATTTGGGAAGAAGAAGGGGGGCAGTTATGGGGACAGGATAGAGAGGGAAATGGAGGGGGCGATACTGAGGAAACAGGGGGAGTGATAGAGTGGAGAAGAACGTATTGTTTGGCGGAACTGAGTGGGATGAAGGGGGCAATGGGGAGAGATGAGGGGGGTTTTAGGGG
>JAODKN010000102.1:1193506-1205514 GCA_026774425.1 Petrocephalus zakoni | reverse complement strand
CCCCCCCCCCCCCCCCCCCCCCCCCCCCCCCCCCCCCCCCCAACCCCCCCCCACCTGAGTGGGATATATATACATACAATTTTTTTGGGAGGAGGCCCCATTCTGCTGATAGTGATATAAACCCAGACAGCCACACTGTGAAGGTGACTTCCCCGATGTGAGAGGTGGTCATTAGGACCCTGGACATGAGCAGAAAGCTTTGCAGTGCCGTTTGGTCCAGAGCCAGTGTAATAAATCACATGTCATCTGCTAATAAATCATTTAAAAAGCAGCACGTGCATTCATTCTGTAATCTAAATGGTACAGGCAGCAAAGGACATAAACATTATTAACACGTTTTTGGTATATAGAGAAAACAAGCTCAAATCCCATTGAGATACGTGGCTACCGACCAGCTACTAACATGCTAACGAGTCTAAAGAAAGCTTTGATTTGGAGTAATCTGTTCTGTTTTCCTGCAAAAAATAGCTATTGTTTATAAATGCAGATTACCTGTTATATCAAAGTCCAGGAGCCCCAGGCCAGCAGGGGGCGCTCACTCAGCCTCAGAGACCTCTCCCAGGGACATAGTCCCTCTTTCCTCACTACAGAGACACACTTTGCTGAGCAGTGTGGCTTTTTGAATGAACAGACACACTCCGAACACACTAACGTGGTCCATGAGCCTCGGCAGGGCTGCTGGGGGAGTCCCCGGCCTCTTTGAAAGTATGCTCTATTTTGAACAGGTTCCTCTGCAGGCTGAACCCCTAGTGTCAGAGGAATTAGGTGTGAAGTCAGAGCTCCCAGAGCTCAGCAGGCCAGCGCAGAGCTGTCGCGGGAACAGGGAGCCGAGATGCGCGTCGCTTTAGTGCAACCGAAATGTGGATCAGCATGTGTCTGCATGGTTACTAATCGCAGCAGTTACTGCACCCGAGGAGATGGTGTCGGTGTAACCCACAAGCCCTTGGGACAGTTGAGTACAGGGATCCTTCTATGAGACATGATGTCAGGTTAAATGCATCATCACGGGGGCGAGAAGCTGCGGGAACCACGCTGTTCCTCTATCTGCTGTCCCTGTGGATCACTGTGGGCTTCTGTGCGGCTCTCCGTGGAAGTGAGAGGAAGGAGATAGTGGCTGAGGAGTCGGGCATAGTCGTCTGCAGATGTCTGACTGTATCTTTGTGAGGGATTGGTGGCAGAGGACAGGTTTTTACCTGTATTAGTGAGGGGCATGCGTCCTCATTAAGCCCCCTGTGGCACACAGTTGCTCCAAGCAGAGTCCCGGCAGCCCACCGTAAACAGCCACAGAAAATCACAGTCCAGAAGCCTGAGCAGGAACCAGCCCCTGTTGCCAGCAGCTGCACCGCATTGCGAGCTCAGCGGGGTGCCAGGGGAGCATGTTTCGGGCTGCTCCGTTGTCTTTAGTGTTGAGGAGGTGAAGTTTCCTGGAATCAGCAGCTGGATCGTATCACATCTAACTTCAGGGAGCGTCACAGGGAGGCATTTCTTCCCCACAGCCGTGCATCCATCTTATCTCCCTCTGTCTCCCTCTCCCTCTGGTTCCTCATTTACCTGAATCGCTCTCCTCACAGACGAACAAGGGCCTGCCGGCTTTTGGCCCGGATCCCCGCTGAGCCGTGCCGTCACAGGCTATGCTACTCTGGGGGCCCCCGGAGACCCACGCCTGCATGGTTTAAATTTGTCATTCACCCGAGGCCTCCTTCCCACCACAAGCCGCCTGTGCTTGCCTCTGTGTGTGAGCTGGGCATTCTGGGTATTTGCTTGGCAGAGAGGTGTCCCTGATACTGGTAACGATGGCCCCTACTGAAGAGGCCTGGACTTCGCCCAGCGGGCAAGGCACTCCGCAGAAGAGCCTGGCTTGGGTACCCCCTACTGGAGAAGATGCATCATAGGCAAACCCTACATCAGCCTTATTAGTATGGTCTTTGCTATGCTAATATCAGGCTGCTAAGTCTGTAGCATTGTTGCCTCCGTAGACATCTTCAGGCTTTTCTCCCAGCCCAACCAGTCATTCATTACATGCTACATCGAACTGTAACTACAAAGATAAGTATAATTACAATAAATAATTGTTATACATTGAGATTACTGATACAAGCCATGCTTTTAAACATAACTTTTTAGTATATTTTAATTTTATTGAACTTAACCATCCTGGGCTGGTCCCTGGCTTGCGCTCCTTCTCTCCGGGATAAGCTAAGGACTCCCCACGTCCCTGGTTTCAGAGAATGGATGGATGCGTGGATGAGCCCTATATATTTGAATAGCATTCTCACCTGACCAGTAGGGGGCGTAATCGCACCCCTGGGAAAGTTGCACGTGGTCGTCTTCTTCCTCCAGGTTCCAAATCCCACGCTGCCGTGGTCTATGTGGACTTTGTGTGTTGTCCTCAACTCACACGTATGTCCCCAGTCTAAAAACACATGCTTAGGTGGAGTGGTACCCTTAAACTGCCTGGGCTCCCAGCTGTTCTGCAGTTTGACAGATTGTGCTATGTACTGTATATGAATATAAGTTCATGTTTGAGAGCAGCTTCTGTGCATTTCATAACAAATTAGATAAACTCACGGGCATTTCCACCAAGAGGAAGTATATAACTGTAATGAACTGAACTTCATTTTCAAACTCTTGATGCTCAGCGTGGGCAGTTTTTCAAAACCTTATATGCAGCAGAAAGTTCTTAGCTGTTTTGGAGAAACATAACCATTAAAACGGTACGGGAAAGGGTACAATTTGTCATTTCTACAAACCGTGTTTTAATGTTTGGTTCTTTTATCAGTTCTTCTTCCTTTTATCTGACGCTGACAGTAGCCATGATTATCTTTAGCGGTATCAGTGCCAGGAGGATGCATGTCTCACAGCTCAGATGCCACTAAACTGTGTGTGGGGCGTCTGCAGAAATAAATCGAAACTCATACTGTAGATAAAGCAGATGATGCCATAATGAAATGAGCCTGGCTGGACTGAAGCATAAGATAACTGAGATGGATGTTATTATCCCAGAGGGTAAACGCCTGCTAGAGCCCCGGGGCCACTCCGGCTCCGAATCGCCAACCAGCAATACGCCTCAGAAAGAGGGAGGGTTTCTCAATACAGAGAATGCAAAGATCCTACTGGGGTTCTTGGCAAGAGCCGCCTTGCTGACTTGCTTCCCAAGAAACAACTTGGGTTGCAACGAATCATGAAGTCAGTCTCGTTTGGCGTGGATGCAGCCGAAAATTGTATGTATATATGCTCGATATTTGGGGAGCCACAAAAAGGACATCCAGGAGTTTTTGCTGTCCTCTGCACCTCTGTCTTTAGCGTTGGAACCTGTCTTATGCAATGGAAGACGACGGAAAGTGGCTACTTGAGAACACAAGTACGGTCAGGTTTGCATATTGGGGAACTCCCTGCCTGGGGTGTCCTGCCAAGCACTCTGTGCTTGGTGTGAACGTTCCAAAAGCCCTGCGGACAATACACAGCTTCTTAAAAACACAAACAGACCCTTGATTTTTAAAAGCAACCAGGCATTAAAATGCTAATCTTACCTCTGGTGTTAATAAGGGCACCCAGGGCCAAACAGGAAAACCTTCTTGTGAAAGATAAAGCCTTGATTGCGGTCATCTTTTTTCTCCTGAGTCATGGAGAGAAGATCCAGAGGGAGGTTGTGGCGTGGAGCTGTCTCCAGACTCTCCAGCCTGATCTACAGGCTAATCCTTGAATGGTTTATATTTCCTCTGCAGTTTTGTTTCACCTCTTTTTCTACTCCATGCGTAGTTATTCAAAAATTCTCAGTCTCAGGGCTTCTATCAATAGACTGTGACTCTTTATGCTCAACTGATTGGTTGAAGCAAAATCCCGGTCTGGATTTTTACCTTCTCGACCTGAAATTGACACCTCTGATAATTAACAGCAAAAGCCACCCCCTCCTTTACAAATGGCAGTCCGTCTATTAACACCGGGCTTTAAGTGTTCCCTTACGTGCTTTTAGCTGCATTAGCAGGGATGACCAAAGATGTCTCAGAGGTAGGCAATCCAGGTCCAAAGAGTAAGAATCCAGACCAGGATTTCAACCAAGTTTTGCACTCTGTGACTGAGGCTCTTAATACTTAACTGGTTGGTTAACTAGGTCTGGATTGTTACTCTTTGGACCTGGATTGTCCACCTCTGGTCCCTCCTAACAGAAACCCCTAGATGGAAGAGGACACGCCCTGCTCTAGCAGCACTGTATGCCGTGGGCCAGCCTTCTCTGGTTTGTGATGCCGTATGCTCAATTCTGTCAGTGGATGAAGGACGGTGTTTCTCAGGACACACTGTGTCAGTGCATATCCGGTACAGTTTTATTAGTACTAAAAAAGCTGTGAATTAACAGGGCAAGGGCAAACTCCCACCGACACGCATCAAAGAAAAGGCAACGGAAATATCCCCGCTATGGAAACTGCGGCAAAGGACCCTACAGTCTATCACGATGCCAGCTCCTAAGCAGCACAATGGCTAAGCCCTGCTCTTCTCCATGGACATTAGGTGTGGCTTCAGGTATCAATGGCTTAGATGAAGGCCCAGTATCACTGAAGATCCCAAAGGCGCTGCTGGTGTCCTCGGCTGTCCCCAAGGCAGACCTGCTGCAAGGTCCTTCAAACTCGTTGAACTCATTCATATCACTCCCAACTTTCTAGCTGATCAGCATGGATGAGACCAATGTGTGTAATTGCTTCTCGAAGCTCCTCGGACTTGGTCAGCAAGTAGAAGGCGATTTCTTCCAGTTTTTGGCCTTAATCTCCATTTGGCAGCAGTTCTTTTGAAAATAATCATGCCACTGAAATCGCATCGACTCAGAAGCGCTTCTGTGTGTATTTTCTTCTGCGTACGCTCCACTGGGTCTTTCTGGAACTTGCCTTTTAGCGGATAATCCACTCAGTAATTTAAGAAATCCATCTCTTTCTCTGCCGCTCACTGTGCCGGGCTCTCGTGTGCCCTCATTGTCACCTCACCCGATGACCTGCTGAGATGATTTAGGGCTGGTCTGGATTCCAAGTGACTTTGAGCGCTTGCCAGAACTATTTCAGGAAGCCGTCAGTGTGTATGGGGCGTAATCCATGCCGGAGTCAAGCCCCCCACCCTCAGATTTCCCAGTTCTGCTTTACAGCTTAGTTACTTGGCTTTGACATTATTGTATGTGCATGTAGATGTAGATGTGCCATCTATCAAATGTCTCTGCCTGGGTTTTGTGTGTGGAGCTTGCATGTTCTCTCTGTGCTGTCCTTGGGTCCCCCCGCCCCCACCCGAGTTCAAAAATATGCTGAAGCTAATTGGAGTCACCAAAATTGCCCATGAATGTGCCCCATCCTGGGTTGATGAAGCCATAGTTTTTTGGGATAGGCTCTGGACCCCCTGTGACCCAGAATAGGACAAGTGGTTTCGGAAAATGGACGGATGGGTTGTACCAGAAAACCTCCTTTAAAACTGAGTAACTGGACTAAACTCCACTGAAAGGAAATCCGCATTTTATCTGAGAAAAGAAAAATTGCCCCCAGTTGTTGGAAAAGCCGAGGAAGGCGGCAGGGGAGAGATTTGTGTATGCGACTGTGGTGTTCATGAGGCCAATCTAATTGCTGACTGCTCATTCAGAATCGGTGCTTCATCAGAGGCGCTGGCAGCTGCTGATTCAATGAAGGCCATCTACTTTGTCTGATGCGGGATGGTTTCGTATTCATCATCTTCTACAGACCCCGTGTTCTTTCCTAGAATTTTTTTTCCTTTAATATCTTTTCTTCGAAAGAACTCACTCAATTTGAAACATATAATGTCATCTGCAGTCTTTCTCGTTTTAGTCGATCATGTGGAAGGTTTGCAAATCATGTCGAGATGGCAGCATCGATGTCTGACCGGATCCATCAGAGATCCTGACAGCATTACGCTGACCTCATTCCAGGTCAACTGGGGTTCCTCATTGGAATGATCTAGTCCTTTAGAACAGATACAAATAAGAAAAGGCACAATCTTCTAACTGCCTGTCCTGGTCAGGGTCCATGGGGCCTGCAGCACATCCCAGGTAGAACAAGGCAGGGGTGCGACTTGGATGGGGCTCCAGCCATATTAAACACGACCCTTTGAGTTTTTAGGTGGGAGGCGGATTGCTAGGCACAGATTTCATAGTTCAGTAAGTTTCCTTGCCTGCTGAAGTCCAAGGAAAGAAAAATGTCGTCCAAGCTTTATGCTAATCAGAGCTTAATAAGTGACGTATGCTAATCCCTGTGCCAGGACACTTTTGACTGGCTCATAATGACTGTATGCCGTGTTGCAGTGGGATTCACAGAACCCCGTCGAGCATGTAATGTGAGAGTGAATCCTTCCGATGCCAGACGAAGCCCAGGTTGTGGAAGGGCGGTGGGAAACCTCTCACGCTAAGGCACACACGGACAAGGCTACGAAGGATCACAGATATGGGACAGATGAGTTCCTCCCGGGTCTGCCGGTCTCTCCTTGGGTCTTGGATGGGCCCATGAAGACCACAGGTGTTGACTTGTGAGCCTATATGTCATAAGCAGAGCAAGACAAGCTTGATGACAAGCTTTGAGTAATCGTTTGGATATCACAGGTAATGGAGACCTGATTCCTATACGCAGGACGCCAGGACCAAAGTTTCCTTTTATTTTCTGTCTTTGGGAGCTAGATTCCTCACGCCTACACATTTAGCTTTTTTTTTTAATTTTATGTGTGTGTTTCTGTCGCAGTTTGTAAAATGCTGGCCACCCCTAGTCATACAGCAGGTGCCGGCCTTATTTGGTTGAGAAATGGGTCCTATTTTGGCCTCTAGAGATCCGATCGAAGTCGTTTTTACTCCGCCACTTTATAAATAGCAATTCCCTTCATCCTGAAATTCAGTATTGGCTTCACGATGTACATATAATGTGTGCTGCCACACTTTCTATCGCCAGGAACAAAGGAGAAGAGCACATTTACACCACAGCAGGGTTTCGAACGGGCTGTGAATTATAGCAGCGAGTGGACAGAGAGCGGGAGGGAAGACAGCTTAATGCGGGAGGGTGGCGGGCAGTCACCAGAACTGCGCCGTCCCCTGACCTCGCTGAACAAAGCAGCGCAGACCCCATTACAAACACCCACATACCGCTCTCTTTTTGGAAAGGATATTTATTATATTTTATCATAGAAATACTCGACATTTCAGAATTCTGCTGGATTTTCTTGTAGTGCTTCTGATTTTGTGGCTCAGAACTATAGGTGGCAGCTATAGCGGCAGTGCTGGCCTAATGGGTTAGGAAAAGCACTTGTGTTTGAAAGGTCGCTGGTTCAAATCCCTGACTAGCAAGGTACCACTGAAGTATCCAGAGTAAGGTGCTGCCCTCAAGCATGGCTCCCTGGGCGCTGAATTACCTGCCTACTGCTGCATTACAATGTCACATATGGGTTAAATGCAAAGGACACATTTCGCTGTTGTGTGTCAATACTAACAATAACTCACTTTCGCCTTATTTCCTCAGGACAGAGATGGCGACATCAAATGTCAGAATTTCTGGCTGAATTGATAGAAGCCGATAAAATGCCTCATGTCCTTGTATTCTGGTTTGGGTGGTTTGGTCAGATCCGTCCAATTCATTGACATGCCACTATTTAGATATGAGAAGGCACGGAGTCCTTCCATCTAACGTAACCTAAAAACCCATCGAAGTGAATCCATCCCATGTTACAGGCACCTTAGAGGTGTGAAACAGAAGCACAGACTTCACAGTGGTTAGACGCTCAACACTCAGTTGATTGTAGTGAGGGTGTCTTAAGCATCTGTCAATATTTAATCATCTTGTCATTACTTCTTGTGTAACACATAACCGACCACCTAACCAGCCCTTACAAACAGATGGAAGTGCTGGCAGACAGGCTGGGCTCGTTTAAAGCTCTCCGCTGCATCCGTATGTTCCTCTGCCATTCCGCTACAACGTCACATTACCGAAAAACCTGCAGAATTATCTGCCATACTAACTTGGCTGGGCTACCTGAACACATGGCCGTGACCCATCGGTGACACCATTCTCCAGCCAGGACGGTGGCCAGAGCTCAGGAAATCCCATGTACTTTTCTGCATCTGTGGAGCAGCCTCTCACCATCCGCCCTGTAAGCTTGTAGCCATTTATATCCAGGCTCATCCATCTGACTTGATTCAGGGTTCACTGTTTGTCTTGCAAATCTAACATTATCAACCATCAGAATCTCGGCCTGGGTCTCTTTGTTGCCTCCTTTCGGGCAGGATTTAATTAACACAGCCAGCTCACAATGATGCGTAGGCTCCGTAGATCTCCCACCTGGCTCATTATTAACCTCGCTGGCTTCCATTGGCCCTCACATGACCCCTGACTTTGCAAGTACGACCTCTGCCATTGTCCAACCTTAAAAGCAATGAAGGGAGACGGTCACAACTCACGAAAGAACAAATTCATCTTTCTCATACCACACAGCTTCTTCAACCACCAGAACAGACCCAGGCCATCTTTCCTGAAATAAAATAGAAAGCAAGGCAGAAGGAGCAGTAACAAAAGAGAACCACAAGCACCGCCCTTCCTGGGGGTGTTTGCTGATTGGCTGTGAATGCTGTCATTCATGCTATGCTCCAGTCAAAGAAAATGATGTTTAAATAATTTTCAATTCAAATCCTAATGTCGCTGCAGTATTGGCAGCAACCATCCAATACACCCATACGTTGTTTTTTTTTACTTGACAGTTAGCACAACAACATTTTAACAGTAAGTTAATTTAGTAATTGAGCTGTTGGAGAAATTTAACGAATATATGGAATGACTGAGCTGCCCCTGAAGGCAGATTTGAGAACTGAAGCAGTGATCATCTAGAGGTCGACATCCAACTAGATATCAGTAACATTTTGGAGAACAGAAGAAATTCTTGCTAGTTTTTATTATGTTGCTTTTAATTTGTTCTCAAAAATGTTCTTGATCTTAAATTGTGAGTTTTTTTCTATGCAAATATACACTTACTACCCAAATAGATAGCTTTAAACATTTTGTTTTATTGCCTAAGACTTTTGCACAGTACTGTACTAATATTATACATTGAGAATAAGCACATTTCAATGTTGTAAATACATGCTGGAATGCCTATTAAAGCTGCAATGCTTATAAGCACTGTATTTAATTACCCCATTAAGAAATAATAATTTGCCTACTTTGATTAATGCTTAGAGACTAGTATCACAATGCGGGCCTTTCTCAGAGTCGTAAGGCTTGAGTGGGTTGGTGACTGATCCAGGCCCCTGCTGAGCACTGTGATTAGCTTGGTGCCGGTCATGACAGGGGCACCCACTTGCAGAACTGCTAGCAGGGAAGCTCTGCTTTAGTAAGTGTGCCTCCTGGGGAGGGAGGAGGGGGCGGGAGTGAGTGCTTTTCGCATCTCTGCAAGCCCCCCAGGGGGATGCTATCGACAATGTCTGACTTACCGAGTACATTCTGTATGGCAGCGTCCGTCCAGGTGGCTCCCGTCGCCCGATACGCCCACTCGACTTAACGGCACACATTAAGGCCCTTCGTTTCACAGTCTGTTTCTCGTGTCCTCTTTGTTTTCTTACAGTCGGGCGGATAATCGCTCCGCTCGGAGCCGCCGTGAGACTCCAGGGCAGGCAATGAGCTGTGTTCAAACACACCTCCCGGGCCCTCATCGCCATCACCGTCATCATCATCATCACCACCACCATCACGCTGCTCTGCTCCCCTTCAGGACACTTTTAATTCCATTACCTGTGGCCGCTCGGAAAGGAAGTGTGCCGCATGCCTCCGATCGGCCCGGGGCGAAGCGGCTGTCCTCTGTTCTGTCCCAAAGCCTCATTTCCCAGATAGAGACATTAACTCAGTGCAACGGCTGCAGATGTGCAGGGTAACAGACTGTGAAAAGGTGTGTATGTGTACGTGTGTGTGTGTGTGGGGGGGTGGGGGGGGCGCTTCCTGCCAGCACACACACCTGCACACAGTCTGGGGGCTGGCAGTTTGGGGCTGGGTGGGGGTCTCTGTAGTTAGGATGTCTCCTCGTGAGTCAGATCAAAGCAGCAGTCTGTCACCAACAGCCTGCCCTGTGCTGTTAACGCGCCAAACCCAGCCAGCCATGATTAGCCTAAGAATCTCAGAGCACGCAATCCCGTACCAGGATATACATATTATTGAGGGTTTAAAACCAGCACCAATACTGCCGGAATTTGGTGGGGAGGCTGGTAGGTCCTTTACTAAATTCTCATTCTCTCTCTCTCTTACACACATACACACAGCCTTTGGAGTCAACTGTTCACTTGGATCTCAGATTCATGGGCTGTAGGCAGGACCCTGAGTATCTGGACCAAATCTGTGTAACCATGGGGGGGGGCTTTCAAATTGGGCCAAAGCGTACCCCCAAATGGAGGCAGGGGGTGGCAATGACACCTGGTAACCCTTCAGGACGGATAAACCCTTGCCTAAATACGTCGACATAAATGGTATTGAAATTCTGAAGTGTTTTAATCTGATTAAAATCAGCAAACATAGCAGACATGCCACGTTCTGGTAAGACACTGTGAGCAGGCAGGATCTGAAAGGCTTCCTCAGGCTTCATGAGCACGATGACTAGGGGTTCATCTCAGAGAAGATCCTGGTATTTGTCGCCCGGCTGGTGAGTCTGATGTGAAATGGCATGCTGGCCCCGGCTCTCCAAGCTGGCATTTGGGGATTTTCATCAAGGTCTGGAGGCACTGGCCATGTGGAGAAAGTCATGAGGGAGGGCAGGTGGGGGCTGGCGACCAGACGGGGGGGGCGAAGTGGGGGGTGGGGGGGTGTGACGAGCGGGCCGCAGCCCTTGGAAGAGGCAATCGCGTGGCAGCAACGAATGTGATAAGGACCGAAAGAGCCAAACAGAGGTCCCGGTTCATTTAATCATTCTCAAAAACTCGGAGGGTTGGATGAAGGAATGAATAAGGGAATAATGGTCTGAGATTGGACTTCAGATACTGAAGCCTGGACCTCGTCCTGCGGCAAGCAGAACCCAGGGATGAGAATAAGTCACTCCTTGGCGAGTCTGAGTCGAGTCTCGAGTCAAAACGTTGCAAGACCGAGTCAAGTCTCAAGTCATGTGCCCTCGAGTCCAAGTCGAGTCCAAGTTATGCCATCATTTTTGCTATCGAGGCACAAGTCTTCAAAGTCGAGTTGTGAGTCATATAACTTTAGTCCCTCTGACTATGTCAGTTGTTTACCTTTAGTGATTAAAACTTGCGTTGGCAAAAACCTGCCACAGTACCTAGTACTGTAGGTTAATTCCTTCATAGGCAGATACAAGTTGAAAGGAAAGTCTCCTCTCCATGATGACTGGTCTCACACAGTTTTAACTTCCACATATATGCAGGGAGCGATGAATCCTTCTAACCACCCCAGGAGACCTTGCTTTCAGCCAAATGAAATCGCAAACAGCAGAACGTCATAGGGTCCAAGTCAAAGTCAAGTCATTCCATCGGCTTTGCTAACTTGAGTCACAAGTCACACACGCATCTATGTTAGAAAAATGAGTGACTTTTATTCATTTATTTGCTTCTGCGTCTCTGGCCCTGTGTTAACTGCCCCCCCCCCCCCCGCATTGGTTGAGTAGCTATGGATGGATGGATAGACGGATGGATGGATAGATGGATGGATTTTAGTATCTTTGAATCCAATTATGAAGAGAAAAATTTGCACATATGTACAATTAATTCATTTGTTTTAAAGGTGTCATAAAATACAAATGATTTATTAGATGTCAGGCCCAGTAAATATTATTCTTAAATTAATATATTCATATGAAATTATGTTGTTTTTCCACTGTATTCTGTAATAGGTAGCTGCTAGTTTCATTAAGCTGACACTTTCAGTGACCCCATATAATTGGTATAAAAATAATGTCACAGAGAATCATACATGTGCAAGCTGATAATTTTGGTAATAAATGAATTTGAGTGTTTATTGGGCATGCCAGGTTTCATTTCTCATCTTCTGTTCTCCAATTGGGCAGTT
>JAODKN010000102.1:1172654-1193406 GCA_026774425.1 Petrocephalus zakoni | reverse complement strand
TGGTAATAAATGAATTTGAGTGTTTATTGGGCATGCCAGGTTTCATTTCTCATCTTCTGTTCTCCAATTGGGCAGTTTCCTGGTTTGTACAAGAACGACGAGGTGCCAGCATTGGCTGCCGAGCAGGGGAGCGCAGCCGCCCGTCTGTCTGCGCAGACCCTCTGTTTTTGACGCTTCCCTCTCCCCGTTTTGTTGTTACCTTTATTGCGAACAGCGCAGACCTGCAGCTCAGAGACGGCGCTGCACTTTGAGAGGAGGACTGCGCTTTCAGATCCGCTGTGCTTTGACGGGCTTTAATGTCTACAAAACGGTGCATTCCTCCGAAGCGAAGCCCAGGTAGTATCTGAGGTGGCCTTCTGCCCGGCCTGAACCGACCCCATCATCAAGAGCCTCTACCAATGTTCATCTTTTCACAGGCTGAGAGTGCTGATGTCTGTCTGCTGGAAATACACAGCAAAACCTGTCACAACTCAGGAAAACAGGGAGCGTTTAGCACTTGTGAGCAGAGACACGAACTGTACTGTGAAAGGAAAGTCCCTCAAGCAACATGGGTGCCTAGTGGGGTGACCTGTAATAAGCATGGGGGGGGGGGGTCGGAGAGCAAACCGGGGGCATAGCACCACACCAGCACATGCACCTCGGTGTTTAGCCGAGTTTCCATGACGATGGAATTCTGTGGAGAGACAGCCTCTCAAGGTCACCAGACGCGAGTGAGATTCCACGCTGACATGGTCACAGAAGAGCCTTTGACTCTAAGGAACACAAACGGCACATTGTGACGTGATGCCACGGCGTGAGCTTTTCGGCGCTGAGATCAGTGACTCCGGGTGACAGCTGAGGATTAGCATACAGTATAAAGGCACACGTTGGAACTTTTTGTCAAAGAGCAGTTTTCTTTATAATTCCTGTAAGAAGAGCCTAAGGTGTAGCTGGAACACGCATAGTGCCCCAGGCACAGTCTGCACTGTGGGGGTCTTTGGAATTAAATGTACTCCAGGGGGAAAGGGTTAGTCAGGTTAGCGTGCGGATGTCACAAACAAGGTCTGAGTGGGCCCCACATTTCAGGGAGAGAAAGGAGACCTCATCCCAATTTCCTGAGTTGTTATCCTCTCACACCCTGAAATTCACACGGTGTCACGCGGCGCTGACATCGCAAGACTGGCTAACAATGCCCGCACACTGAAACGCAAAGCCACACCAGGAACACAGAGGCACGCACACAGTGGAGCTCCCAGCCGGTACAAACACGCTCACACCACGGGATGGGCCCGGGAAACAGCCGCACACGCAGCTGTCGGAGCCCGCAGGTGTCACACTGAGTAGGGGGTCTTGAAAAGGGCCGTGGGCCAATCCAATGGAGTTGGGATGTGGGGGGGGGAGGGGAGGGGTGTTCGCCAAAGCTCTAATTTCGCTGAAGCCCCCTTATGTCGTTGCTTGGAAACCGATTCTAATTAGCAGGTTTGATGAGTCACACATGTTATGGCCCAGACAGCAGCACTTTTAGGACGGTTTTATTCTTTCCCATAATGTCTTGGCACAGAAGGCCTTTACAAAGTATGCAAGCTCTGATAGTGAGTTTAGTGGCATTATTACTGAGGAATGGTTTTTCGATGGTGTGTGAGACCCGCACCTTTGCCCCCAGTTTGGAGGCTGTGGTCTCATTAGCAAGACCCCCGGGGACATGATGAAGGGGTAGAGAAGCTCCAAGCAGCTTCTACAGCTACAGTTTGAAATGACCAGATGTTCATTTCGAGGGAGAGCAGGTCCCGTGATCCACGTCTAGGAAGGAGGCTTAAAACAGCTTCACATCCAGCTGGGAAATGGAGGACCAGCATTAGACTGACCAGAAACCTGGGATGTCACTCATGTGCTGTGAGTAGAAGGAGGGGGGGTCTGGAGAACGTCTGGGAACCGACGATATCACTCCGGAAGCAGAGGAAATAAGGGATGGTGGATGACAGTGGGCCCACAAAAGGCAGCGGAGCTCATTTAGCGGAATTTACTCAGTTGTTTTCATTAAGACTCTGGATGTGAGGCCGGGAGAATACAATGTTCCTCACACGGCAGTGATTTGGCTTGCACTGGATTTCTGGGTTTATGCCGACGTTCAGGAAATCACATAAACACTCTAGTAGGCAGATTATTAAATAAGAACCCGGCAACAAGAATCTGTCTGATGAAAGTGAAAGTATTCCTCCTGTGTCTTCGAAGTTCCCTGCGCTTTGGTGAAACTCCAGCCATCTGCAGGCATGGGGAGCGAGGAGGTGATATGGGCCCATGCCACTATCATGCAGATGCCACACTCTTTCACACGCTAAGGCCTTCAGCCAGTTAACAGGAACATTTGCAGACCAAAAACATCAATCCAGCAAGCAATGAGCTTTCACTGTCAGGGAATAATTGCAGTTCTACTCAAATCAGTGTTTCTCAACCCAGCCCTTAGGGACCTCTCCCTACCGGAGTACAAATGTGGACTGCCTGACAGGGAGCAAAAGACATGGATTTTTTGGGGGTCCCCGAGGACTGGGTTGAGAAACACTGGTTTAAATACTTAATGCAGTTACAAAACAATTTTTAATTCAGTAAATATCATAGGCTAAAAGCACAGCATATTACCTGCTGTGTCCCAATAAAATATGAGAATGCACAGCTGAACAGGAACTGTAGAATTTCCTATTGGAGGCATAGCAGAAATCTGATTGGTTACTGCATTTTCGTGGGCCTCGTCACCTCCCCTTATACCCATAAAGTGACAATCCTTCAGGACTAATCCCACACACATGGATCTTACATGGCGACCAGTGATATTCTATAGCAAGCCATGTGACCAGCACCTACAGCTACGCACCAATGAAACGGCTTGTTTGCCAAGGGAGCGAACAGTCCAGGCCACAGCGGGGTGCATTTACAGTCAGAAGTGATGCAGAGTCATTATTTCATCATTTTTAATCATAATAATGGACGAAAAGCCCACAGTGACATTTGGCTCTCATTTAGTGAATCAAACAGTAAGGTTTTCATGAGAGGAGCTCCTGGACAGAGGAATCAAGGGCTGAGAATTTCAGGCCTATTTTGCCCTCCATTACAGTAATTTATTGGTGAAATATTTGGGCTTTGGGTGATCCTGAAGACATCTCAGAATATTCATATTAAATATATATATATATAAAATTTTAAACAGTACAACGAATAGTACCGAGACGAGTTTGTCTTTTTATTTTGATCTGCTGCTACACAATATGGCGATTCCATCGCATAATGTGTATTGTATCTGGCTAGCTTGAGTTTTGCGGCATCTGTGACATTATTCAGCCCCCACACGGGAAGTAAACAAAATGTAGTTACGTTTATTGCGTAAATTTATTTTAGCGATATTTAAAATGGATCGCAATGACTAACACGTTGATTTTGACAGCCCTGTGTGCGTGTGCGTGTTAGTATGCAAAAGAGGTTACTTGACTGCTAATGCTAAGCCATCACTCTCCGAGATCACGGATGCGGCCTCGACGGCGGACCTCTCTGCTTTGCTGTTAGTGCCCGAGCGTTTCCACATGCAGTCTTAAACATACTGACATCATTGGCCTGGAAGCTGAAGGACCATCTGTCAGAGCTGTGAAGAGGAACTTTGGGACTGTAAATTTAGCGTAGACCGTAAGCCTGAAGAAAGGCCTCACTGAGCAGACTCACACCCTTCCTGGCACAGAGATGCTGGCGAGGCGGGCCTCTCTTAATGAGGGAGCAGCGGGACCATGGTGTCGATGTGAGCCGACCTCAGATTGCCCGAAAGGCCCTCTGTCATTACTGCAATTAAGGAATCACCCTGCTGCGATGGGCTGGTGCCCCATCCTGGGTTGTTCCCTGCCTTGCACCCCCAGCCTCCGGGATAGGCTCCGGACCCCCTGCGACCCAGAATAGGACAAGCGGTTACAAAAAATGGATGGATGGAAGGACTGAGCCTGGCGCCCGAGGTTTGCCGCACACAGCCACGGAAAAATAACTAGCAGAGAGGAGCCTCCTGACAATTAGCTACGGCTCCTGAAGGTGAACGTGGCTTTCTGAGGTGGGGGGGGGGGGCATGAGCAGCCCCCTCTGCCAGCTTCAAAAGGCTCGCCGCGCCAACTCTAAAAATGAAACAAAAAAGCACAGGAAGGCAACTCCAAATGATAATTAGCGCAGGTCATTCTTTGCACCACTAGGGTCTTATTATGTGGACGGTAATTAGGGCCGTGCGCCTCTAATGGCCACAAAACAGCCTGATTGTGGTTAATTATCAACTGTCGGCAATTCTGACTTCTCACCATCTTCTGCTGTGCTCTAGTAGACAAAGCCCTTCGGTGGTTGTCAGCTCTTGTTTCCCAGCCTGGGGCTGTTCTTCACCTTTCACTAACTGCTGTGTCCATAGAAGGCCATCCTGAGGTTTGGTATGAAGATTTGGTATGAAATGCACAATTTGTGAAATCAGACATCTCCCCCACCTGGGCGGATTCACGGCAGTGAAGTCCGGGATTCATTGGTACTTAAGAATCCAGGAGATGCTGGAGAGCAAAATGCTATACTTGACGCCTGAGCAGAGTGGGAGCTGACTTCAGAGAGGGGCTACGACCCATTTAAATATGGGCTCAGGGTTCCTGTTTTTTTAAAGCATATTCCTCTCAAGTAAAGGCGAAAATCAAGAACCCTCCAGTTAACAGCTACAGCAAGCAGCCTCCTTACCGCTCGCATTGATGGGTTAAGCGTTACGTAAAAAAAAAAAAATACGAGCTTTTTAAGTCAACGGCTGCTAGCGGCTGCGAACTGACAGCTATTTAAATGTGAAAAGTCATCGGCAAACACATTCCTTCTGTGACACCTGCTTTAATCAGCCAACAAAGACCCAGCGAACGGCCGTGTGCGAGGGCCCTGCCTGTGATATTCAAATGACGGGGTGGTACGACATGCAAAAACAACAACATCAAAGGCCGGCTTGGCGGAGAGGGACTCGCCTCACCTTCTTCTGAGGAGGGAGGAGAGGACCATACGAAGCAGTACTGAAGTGGGGGACACATGGGCAAGCTGTAGAGATGAACAAAGTTACCCTTGTTCTTCTTCCTTGAAGACTTTGAAAGCGTTCTTACAGAGCAGTACTGCATGACTGCCCGAAATGACAGACTATCCAATTAATTAGTCCCAAAAAGAGCATCAAATTAATGAAAGAAAGCTTATAACATTATCATACAACTATGACTTGCCCCTTGCCAATGTGACTTGCCAGATAATTAAAGTGGTTAGAGACCTTCTCGTTCTCGTGGAACAAACTTAGACCGAAGTGTAGGAGGACCTGAGGAGGGTGATAGAAAAACAAGAGGAGAGACATGAGGGAGAAGGAGTGTCGATGATGAATCGAGAATTCCCCGTGGGGGAGGCAGTGGGCCGGGAGGGGATGAAAGGGCCAGCGAAAGGAGGAGCAGGGGGTACAGTCTGGGAGGAGAGCGGGGGCGGAAGTCGAGAGAGGATAATGAGAGAGAGAGGGGGGCAATAATGACAGCCATCGCACCTGTCCGCATTTTCGAGTGCGTGTCCATCCTCAGACCATGTTTCGTAAACTCCTTCACTGCAACGCTGATTTGCTGAGTGTCTCTGGCTCTCTGCTCCTCCTCAGAAAGTATAATGTTGACCAAAAGGCTAAGAGATAGGCTTTGTCTAAATCCAGGCCGTCATCCAAGATGTAAACCACCCTCCGCACTCTGCGAATCCATGTAACAACACCCTGTTCGGATCACGTTGTCCAGCAATACAGAACCCATATTAACATAACATTAATATTCCTAGTGCTGAAGGACTATGAAAGGGGTTTAAAAACCTTCCAAAGGAAATGATAACGGTAAGAGCATTCTGGTGTTCAGATGCTTAGAATTGAAACAGAATCCTCAGGATTGAAAGTGGACAGTGAATAGGATTGTGTCCATCGAATTTATACTGCTAATGCTGGATCTAGGTCACCTTCTGTGAGTCATTTGTCATATATCACAGGCCCAACAGCCGCACGTGTATGGGTTTTGGGCTTTCTGAAACTCGTGTTTAGTTTGAGTACTCTTTAGATTTAGTCAAACATGACTAACACTGGCATTGAAATCACATTCGCAAAACACAAGCTTCCAGTGTCTGCAATCATATTACGCAAAGCCACACCTCCGTTTCACTTAAACCTCATGCGATTATATTAGTCAGAGGAAATTCTTTTGATTTCGAGAAACTCTGAGTGTTCAGGTGAGCTGTCCCAGAAGAAAGACCTGCTCGTCATGTGTTTAATCAAAAACATTGTTCGGTGACGGCTCCTTCAGTGTCCTCCTGCGGTTATTAACATGCCTCATGTTCTGTCAGGTTGGCAGGACATTTACTGCCAAACCCCAGCCTCCTAAAATACCACCTTCTGACTCAGTGACTCACGCTGATTTGTCTTCCCCACATCGACAGACTGAAATTTCGGATGATAGCACCAGAGCGATACACTCCTGAAGTCTGGCTTCAGAAACACACCTCTGTCCGGGACACCCTGACGTCTTGGCTTCTTGCCAAGTGTGAATCTGTAACACTGTGGTAATTCAGACATTATAAATTCATCCATCCAGTTTGTGAACCCATTTGTCCAGTTCTGGGTCACGGAGGGGGGGTCCGGAGCCTATCCCAGAGGGCACCAGGCCCTCAGAGGGCACCCTCACACCCAGTCACTCACACAGGTATACCTGTGGACAATTTGGTAACTCGAGTTTACCTCAGAATGTTTTTGGAATGTTCTGGAATGGAGTACCTGGAGGAAACCCCACGACGACACGGGGAGAACATGCCAACTCCACACACATGGAGCTGGGACAGAGGTACTAACCACTGTGCCACCACATTGATAATTCTCTCCAGCTGATTTTAATGTAGCCTCCTTTTAGCAGGGCAGCTGTAAGCACTTAGTACCAAGAGCTTTTACAGTGATTACAGGCTGTTAAAAGATGTGCCTCGTCTGCTGGGGGCCCCTTTGTTCATTGCTGCGGTCATTTTCTTATTTCTTCACACGTCTGAGACCTTTGGAGCAGGGGTACATTCAGCTATGGCCTTTTCCCACATGAAATGATTGCCATGACTGTCTCCATCATAGCCCTGCAGGGCTGCCGGCTCTCACACACCTGGCGTGGCACTCAGGCTTTCAGACTCTCACCATCACGCGAGAAATCGTAGGGCAAATCTATATTATTCCATTATAAGCCTAAAATTAGCTACATCAAAAGTGCTGGGGTAGTTTGCAATTCCTACAGACTATTTGCAAGGTAGTAAAAGTATAACACACATGTGAATGTGTGCGCAGACTCGTCTCTGATTGAAAATCTCAATGACGGCCAGTTGATAAGTGGCTGCATTTGGAACCCTACGGCGATACAATGCAGTTATGGTGGATAATCATATTACTAGTGCTTTATAAAGCAAAAAGGAAATTATATTTTGTTTTCGTGGCTCATTAAAAATAAATAAACAAATAATAATAATAAATTCAGTACATCGACCTATCAGGATGTTTCAGGTCAGCGAGCAGGAAACCGCTGCAGGAGGAAAGCTCTGAGTAGCTGACGGCACAAATTTCAATACATAAAAGCTTTATAATAAATCTAAATATATTTGTTACATGCAGGTAACAAAGGGGGAAGGAATTAATTAATATTATTAATTGTTAACTTACACAGTCACAAAGCTGTCGTGAGCTAAACGGCGGCTCTATGAAATCAGCCCCGTTATCCCTAAATGTAACGGGTAAAGACGCCTGGCAGGCGCCCCCCCACCGAGTCACCTGGCAGCAGCCTCCGCGCCCGGACCGCAGTAAGCGATATAATAATGCCGGATAAAAATGTAAAAGTGTCTATACAAAAATGTTACTTCTCTTTATAGGGCTAAATATATATAAGCTGTGGGGCTAATTCAGTGTGCCCTCTAGAATTATATTTGCGGGCACTATGACAAAGGTATCCTATAAAAATGAAGCTCGTTGCGATTGAAATTTATATTCTGGCAACCCACCGCAGCACACTGCATTTGTGTATTCTGGGGCCTTTGTCCATCAGCCTCCGTTTGCTTCCGTTGCGCTGGCATGCCAGCGTTTTCCCGACAGCTGGCATGGCACAAATTCGCTCATTGTGGATGTTGTCCTTCCATTTTTTGACATGCTGTACAGCTTTAAAGGTGTAAATGTTCTGTAAATGTTCTTTCTTAAGAAGAGAGCTTCTTGAAGTTAGTTTCTGCTAAATGGCAATAAAATAGATCCAGCGTGTATCTGCCTTATGCCATATGCTGCCTGGGGTTGTCAGTACCAGGACCCTATCCAGTGGAAACGCAGTTAGAAGATAGATGGATGGAACTTAAGTCGTTCTGATTGGTCAATCATTTAAAAGCCGTAACCCTAACCCTTCTGCTTATACGGTCACATAGAATGGCATTACTTTGTGAAGTAGATTAAAAAGAAGTTATTTTGCTTAACTGCAATATACAGGAGGTCACATGAGTGTAGATCACTGTGAAGATGAACTCCCTGATCACTGTGAAGCTGCTGTCAGTGACTGTATGTGAATCGTGAGTGAGCATGAGTGATTCCAAATGCTAGCCAATGGGAGAAAGGGATATTGACCCTAACTATGGTCTTTATCATTAATGTCAAATAACATTTGCTTGCTGACAGGAATGATTTGTCTAGTCTGAATTAAGATGTTGATGGAATCCGTAGCTAATGATGCATAATTATCATTTATCTTGCCACTTGGTTTCATTATTTATTGCACTGAGATGCGTAGCTTTCAGGAGGAATCGCCCGAACTGTCGTGTAGGAGAGACGGTCTGGGAGTGATCGGGAGCTGCTGCTTGGGGGAGCTTTTGCTCACCAGCGACCTGTTCAAAGTGAACAGGCAACCAAAGGGATGTGGTGAGATCTCCAAGCCTCAGTAGCGTAGAAGTACAGACTTAGTAGTGAGTATGTTCTTCTCAGCCCACACTAGCCCTTGTCTTACATTCTTTTCTGAAGTTGTTTTTATATTTATAAGTAAATATATAGGTTCTCCCTTCCAAAGAATATGGGTCCCCTCCGTTTTCCTTTCACCCCATAGTCAAGGATTAATGTGTGATTTGCAATCAGCTGTAGTTCATACGTCCAGGTTTGGGATCACTACCTTACGGTCACCCACCTCTTAAAAGCCCTCATTCAGACCTTGCATCGAAATCAATGAAGGGCCCACAGCTATAGAAAAAGGCTTTGTGCTTTAAGAAGCATGCTGGATGAAATGAATGAGCTTGGCCTCCGATCGGGCAACTCGCCGTCACTCGTCTCTCAGTCATTAGGAGAAGCTGGGGAGTGTAAGACTGCAAATTATGGTGGAGCCAGTGCTGGAAACCTCTGGAGGAACCTTTCCTACTTCCTGCAGCTTTGTCTGCAGCTCTGTGGGCAATCTCATAAAGGCAGCGGGGCCGTGCGCTGGGTCACATTAGCTGAAGGAGGCCGCAGGGAGACAAACTGACCCTCATCGGGAGATTATAGCCATTCCGTTAATGCTGCACTCAGGAGGCGAAAGGAAGCTGCGGGAAGCATGGGACATTCATAGTGTAGGCACACACCCAGCTTGGGTTACCTGGGGCACATGGCAGCGCTCTTCCGTAAATCCATTGCAGGCCTACCGTCGAACCGCAGGAAATGCTAATGTCACGTGACGGATATGGTGTCACAGGAATCGCATCAGTCATGATGGCATCACCTTAAGTATTGGAGCTCCTGTCAGATTGTTTATATCAGGGGTGCCCAATCTTATCCGCAAAGGGCCAGTGTGTATGCGGGTTTTCGCCGCAACTCCCTAATTAGATCACTAATTAGAGGACTGATTGGGCGTAGAGTCCTCACATGTGGGTTCGAACAGCTGATCTAAAGGTTATCCCGAAAACCTGCATAGACACCGGCCCTTTGCGGGTAAGATTGGGCACCCCTAGTTGATATATTGTCTGTGTGTGGGAGGCTGGAACCTCATGACATGACCTAACCATCAACGCAGGTGTGTCGTGAAGAGTCCGGGTTGAGGGCCCAATATCTTATGCTTTCTGGGGGCCCTAAGTCGAGGGTAAGGTTATTGTATGACAGTTCCAAAGTTTTTAAATCTAATTCACCCCTGCGTTTTAAACAGCACTGCAGTGGTGTTCTCACAGCATGTCTGTGATGCTGGAGCATGTTGTGGCTTCTTAGGCTATAAGAGGCCCTGTGTTTGCCCCCATTATCGGCTGATCTGCATGTCCACATTCCCACGTAACAGGGCTCTCTCTCTCCCGCTCTGCCTGTCTGTTTCACTGCACAGTGGCTGTTAATTAAGTTAGACAGAAGTGCATTTTCAGAAGAAATAGAGCTTTCCTGGCCCGAATCTCTGTCCGCATTCACGCGTTTCTCTCAGAACGTCTCTTCTGCACTCCTGCAACCAGGTGTGTGTTTGTGCCTTCATCCTTCATGCGTGTGCGTCCTACTCCCCCACCCCAACAGCGAGCCCCCGATGTGTGCAGCTGCTGCATACACCACTCTGCTCCGAGGAGGTGGGGTGGGGGGGGGGTTGGCAGGGAGGGTGTGATGGGGGATTGGAGGAAAATCAGGAGCTGCCCAGCTCACACACACCTGCCCCAATGACATGGTCCGACTCCGCTGACATGGACCTGCCTGGCTCACATGGACCTGCCCCACTGACATGGACCTGCCTGGCTCACATGGACCTGCCCCACTGATACAGACCTGCCCCACTCAAACGGACTTGCCCTGCTCACACGCACTGCCCCACTGACGCGGACCTGCCCCATTGACATGGAGCTGCCTGCCTCACACAGACCTGGCCCAGTTCACACGGACCTGTCCCACTAACACAGACCTACCTGGCACACACAAAAACCTGCCCCACTGACATGGACCTGCCCCTGCCCTGCTCACACTGACCCACCCTGCTCACACAGACCCGCCCCGCTCACACAGACCTATCTGGCACACACAAACCTGCCCCACTGACATGGAGCTGCCTGGCTCACGCGGACCTAGCCCATGCTGATGTAGCCTAGTGTTTAGACGTGACTCAGTCCCTCACCATTCTCATCCTTACTTCACCGCATAGCATTGCCGACTTTCAGGCACTGTGCTTACCATGGGGGGGGGGTCTTTTTATTACTGCCTGAACTTTTTAATTACAGATTTAATTACAGTACGGGTAGTCTGGGCATCACATGGCTGCACAGGCATGCACGGGTCTGAATTGTTGGTTTAACACCCCCCATCATAGCCCAGCCCCAAGCTTGTAAGGATCCCACCCCCATGCAAACTCCCACAGTTCCCCACCCTTACTCCCCTTTGCCGGGAGACGGATCCCAATTGTACGCCACAGAACATGGCCTCTTTATTTACAATGCCCGAAGATAAAAAGTCTTGTGCCTCAAAGTCTTTTGTCAGCAGTTTTCCGAATAGTGCTATATAAAGACATTTAGGGTCTACAGTACTTCTGTTTTCCATTGAACTGAAAGTAAAAATCTGAGTCGGGGACTTTTTGCCAGCCTAATTATCATCCTCTTTAGCCGTTGCTAAATAAAACGCTTCTGCATAAAAAGCTTGCTCCGTTTCCTAAATTGTCACTCATCAGAACCGCCGCACTAAGATTATCTGTTCCCCATCGCTGTTTGTTTGTGTTTCACACTGAACAGCCACGTTAGACTCAGAGCAATCAAAATTAGCTTGAGATACGAGCTGAACGATGGCTGAATGAGGCAGGCTGTCGTTTGGAGTTTTCCCACATATAGGTCAGAATCTTGCATTCTGGGGCCTGCAGCAAGCAGTCTTTTTCTACCCATTAGGTTCATCTGGTCCATTTAGCTGCGACACACTTGGGCGATCCTGGAAAATGTCAGTCGGTTCCACGTTAAGCGCAGTCTGAAGAAGAAAGGGCCATTTTAACCTGAGCTATAAACTTCATGATCACATGACTATATATCATACGTAACCACCATTTGTATGAGAGTTTAGAGGTGCAGTCGGAAGCCAGCGCCTGACAGTTTACAAATAAGATTTAATTTGAGGAATGTATGTAGCATCTGGACTAATTAAGGGACAGAATTAATGTGAGAATAAGGGAATTGTGTGGAAAGTGATTGCAGGCGGATACATTAAAGTCGTCCCCTAAGGATGAGAGAGGAGAGATAGACAGGCTACATGGCTGTACAGCTGTAACTCGATTCATTAACAGAATGTATATATTATGGCTTCCTTGTGCAGTAAGTCATGTGCTGATGACGAGATGGCATGACAGTCTTTCTCTCTGAGTGTTTTACACAGATTAATAGCTGGCCCTCAAATTGGTGGGGGGGAGGGGGGGGTTGCATAGTGAGCCGCAAACCTGCAGAGCTCTGAAGGGCCGACATCACTTCTCACTGGCAGAGTTATCAGACAGCTCCTCCTTACAGATTCCTAACGTTTATTTTGAAAGACTTAGGTGTATTTTTAATGTTTAGTTGACCTAGCTTTTGTTACCTGTACAAATCAAAACACTTGCATTGTAAGAAATATTTCACTAGATTTTTAATTTCGCCTGCACTCATGTAAACCATGCATGGCAAGCAGGGGCTTGGAAGCTGTATCTCTGCAGGCTGCCACCAATTTTTTGCCATGCAGATACAACAGATGTGGGTGAGGGATGATCACAGAGCTTTGTGCTGAAGGTCTCCAGAGAGGTGGGTGAGGGATGATCACAGAGCTTTGTGCTAAAGGCCTGCAGAGAGGCTGGTGAGGGATGATCACAGAGCTTTGTGCTAAAGGCCAGCAGAATGGCTGGTGAGGGATGATCACAGAGCTTTGTGCTAAAGGTCTCCAGAGAGGCTGGTGAGGGATGATCACAGAGCTTTGTGCTAAAGGCCTGCAGAGAGGCTGGTGAGGGATGATCACAGAGCTTTGTGCTAAAGGCCTGCAGCGAGGCTGGTGAGGGATGATCACAGAGCTTTGTGCTAAAGGTCTCCAGAGAGGCTGGTGAGGGATGACCTCAGAGCTGTCTGCTAAAGGCCTGCAGAGAGGCGGGTGAGGGATGATCACAGAGCTGTCTGCTAAAGGCCTCCAGAGAGGTGGGTGAGTGATGGTCGCAGAGCTGTCTGCTAAAGGCCTCCAGAGAGGTGGGTGAGTGATGATCGCAGAGCCTTCCTCTAATTGTTTCCAGATAGATGGAAAAAAAAAAACATGACAACTGAGGGTGTGGGGGTAGATTTGGCAGTATGAAAAAGCAAATGTTTCTTCCTTCCTGGGGTCTTTATTATTCCTGCATATGAATCTCAAGTAAAAATGTGTCATTTTAATGCTTTATTTGTCGTCCTAAATGTGCATTAACCAAGGCGACACACCATTTCCCACCCTGATGCATTTAGTTCTGTAAGCGTGACTCGCGATTTTATATTACAAGATGTGAGGCACACTTTACACACCAGAGAGCCATTTGCTCCACAGATTCTTTTACAACTTGGAAGGGAGAGAGTAAGTGGGTTGATGGTAAGAAGAGTGAGTGACATGCAGGTGCGAAGGTTTTGGGATAAGGAGAGGAAATGCAGCTAGGTCGGGGGGTGAGGGTCGGCTGCGTGTTATCGAAAATTCACACTGGAGCACAGCCATCGGTGTTTGGAAAGGCCAAGAACCTCAAATACCATCCTCCAGGACTGGGAGATTAGGTTTAATTATTGTGGAGGACAGTGACTGGGTGGCATTTTCCTCGCCTCCCTGTCTTTTGCTGGACGCCGCCTAATCCACTGCCCGTCTCCCGTCTTATGCCGGCGATGTCGCCATTTCGGTCCCCCGCAGAGCACCAAGCTGTGGGCGTGATGACATTGTACAGCTCTGCTTATGGGCACTGAGGAGGCGGCTTACAAGCTGCTCTGTGACCTTGGTGTGACTCCATACCGGACAGATGTATTTCGGGGTAAAATCCCCTCTCCTCCTCCTCTTCCTCGTGGACTGCATTCATACTGGATTATGACGAATTTGAAGTTGTTCGTTTACCATGATGTATGATTGGGGAAAACGACTGGAAGGGTGTGTTATCCAGATGACTGCAGTGAGTTTCATGACATGGGCCAAATACATGAAATGTAAACAACCTTAAAGTTTAATATTCAGTTTTAATATCGTAGGTATCTTGGCCTGTTCATGGTCTCCTCCCTGATTGCTCATGTCAGTTTAGCCAATTTGCATATTTATTTGGAGTCGAGAACGCTGTGAGGCCTGTCTAGTCACACATCTCTTGGCTAATTATCAAACAGCACCTATAAATACCAATAATAGCTGTTGTCAAATCTCAATTATTCATCTCCTTGATGACTGCAGCCCTCTGTGGATCTGGTCATGCACTAGAGGGGTATCATTTTGTGCCCACTCACAAAGAGAGGAGACTGATGTTCAGCTATTTCCTCTGTGGTGGATGTGCTTTAATTTCTGACTGTTATGATGTTTTTGGCTGATGTTTGTGCTGGTATTAATACCTGAAGCCCATTAACACTGTATTTTGAACCAGACCTGGTGGCTGACCACTATCTGTTAACGTCTCTCATATTCTAGGCAGCAGGGAAGCACTTTCAGTCCTGCTCCGCTCCGCAGACATATTCATTTGGTCTCCGGTGAGTCCACTAGTCAACCTAGCCTAGGGTGACCAGGTAATCCATGTCACCCTGGACACTTTGAGCTAGGACAGGACAGGACTACAATTTCAATCAAAAGGACCTGGATGTTAATGCGAAACAGCAGGATGAGTCTTTCAATCACGGAAACAAACCAGTCAAAGCACAAGAAGAACTGAACTATGTAGCCAAGCACAGGAGCCTGAAGGTTTAAAGCTCAAAGCGTCCGGGATGACATGGACTATCTGGTCACCCTAACCTAGCCAGATGTTGGAGACGAGCTGGAGGTATTTGTGCCACAGGGGTTCTGGAACTCATATTACGTTCTGACAATATAACCTGACCAGTTCTTATTTTGGAAACCTTGTGTATGCCAAGCATAGCCACCATTGTGACATTCATAAATGGGATATGAAGACACGTCACAAAACGTGCTTTGTACTTTAGAATCACAAACATTTTTGTTGAACCTAATTCAGTCACCCTGCTTTTCCAGGTCAGCTTTACCGTAATCGGATTTTCATCGATTGATTTACATGTGCGGCTATGGGAATTCACAGCACAGTTAAACTTTTCTTTCAAAGTAAGTTCACCTTGAGTGGTAAATGAACTCGATCACGTTGATATGGAGGCCTTATTCAAGTGGCAGCACTGCTCTGTATGGCCTGTGGCTTCCTGTCAGAGGTGTGCCATCCTGTTCCTGAGCTGTGAGGGCCAATACCTCGTGGTACATCACTGTACGTCCACTCCAATCTCATTATGAAACTAATTACCTTTTAATAGGGCTATTCAAGCAGCAAGCTAAACAGTTCAACCCTATCCTGTTGCCGCGTACCCCAGGGGCACAGTGAAAGCGCACGAGTAAGTTTGAAAACAAAACTGCAGCATCAACAGAATGGCACACAGTCTGTTTGTGAAGGCTCACAGAGGGTCTGTGCTCACATCTGTGTTTGTACTACATGGCTGTTGCTCAGCCCTGGCTGAGACGATGACTCAGGCCCTTCATCGCGCGCAAGATGACAAGGATGACCTTGAGACCGTAACATCTGGCCGAATGCAACATGTGACGCTTTGGTACACGGGCCTCTGTGAGAAATCAATAGCTTCATTCATAATTTAGGCAGGAGCTATAGGCCAATTTTAGGCGAAACAGAAAGACGAATTAATCACGATTTGACATTTACAGAGCGAGTGGAAATAGAAGCTGGTCTCAAGGGGAAAACCGTTCATCTCTGTTTGTCTCTGCAAAATGGGCCTGATTTCATATATATTTATATATATATATATATACATACTGTATATATATAGGCCCTATTTATATCATGTAACACCCTTTCATTAGCATCACTATTGGATTTAGTGTTCTTTGTAAAACGTGCATATTTCTGTGTCGTAGGTGCTATCCACACTAATCAACAAATTATTATTAAATATCAATGTATGCCATCAGAACTACAGCTGAAGCTGAGTTTGCAATCACGCTGCTATTTTATTAACGGGATCGCAGAGCACAGTCCTTAATTGTCAGAGATTTCCCCAAAAAGAGCCAGTGTGCTCCCTGCTTACTGGTGATCTAGGAATATATAATTAGGGAGCGTGTATCTCTCTGATTACATCCCTGAGACATGAGCGCAGAATGCCGTTAGCATGCCTGGGTCTGTCCCAGCCGCGTAGCCTTGGAATGGCTCCAGACCCTCTGCTGGATGGTGTCGGATGGGTGTATGATCAATTGTGGGTTTTCAAATGTTTTCAAGGCAGGTTGAAACCACGGGTACGTCTTTACGTCCAAGAGAAATGTGGAGGTAGATGTCGCGCTCCTTCACTTCTGGCATTTGCCCTGGAATCGCCCGTCCTTCAGACTTATCAAGTCAGAGCTCGGCGCGAGGGCTGCAATTAAAAGTCAGTGTCTGAAAACAGAGTAATGAGGGTTTGGGGGCACGTGGGCTGGTTTTAATCAAGAGGCTTTCACAGCTAATTGGAGACGAGCTGTGCAGCTTGGCCAGGGGAGCCACCAAACCCTAACGCCCCATCCCCAGGGCTCCATCAGGACCACGCAGTCCAGGCTGCCTTTTTTCCATCTTAATTGCCATATTGAGTTATGTTAATATTTCCCGCTCTTTTTAATGGGTTTTGCAGTGGCTGATTTGCGCACCGTGGCATGGACTCGACCCCGAGAACAACACGCGGCTAATTTAGCGGCCGTGGTGGCCAGCGGGGCTGAAGCCGGCGAGGCCTAATGAGGGAGTGACACGCGGGCGGGTAAACAAAACGCAGCAGCAGATGACAGCGCGTTGCTCGAGTTGCCTAATTAAAGGCAAATGTTGGTTTTGAAGTTCTGCCATTTATTCTCTGGCAAATGGCTAAGCCTCACAGTTGTAGGAGAGGAAGGAGAATGGCTGAGGTGAGGAAGGTGTCCACGGCGTTCCCTGGCAGAGCTGAGAGGCAGATGTTTGCTCTGTGATATGCTTGATAATATTATCACGTGGGATCGGATGTTGGTGTACCCTTTGGTTCGGTGGCACACCTGACCCATCAGAGTACACCAGTGGGGATGCAGAATCTCCTCCCTCCCTTTCACTGGGGCCCTTCTTTCAGGATGGTGATGGCCCTGAGAGTGGAAAAAGTTCCCCGTGTTGTGGCTGCCCCTACTGCTCTGATGAATGTACCTAATCGTTGGGTTGACAGGCTTCTGGCAGCCAGGACAGATAGCAAGCTTTCATCACTGCTATCTCATGGACAGGGAGCCGCGGGTGGGAGGCATTTCTGTCGCTTTGTAACCGCAGCCCTGCATGCAGGGTCCGTGAAACTGAGAAGCCCCAGGAGACCAGGGTTTCTGGGCTTGAAAGCTTGGCCCCGGCCATGAATGCAGAGCGAGGTACAGGCGGCCACCGCTTGGCAGGGCGCCTCTGCCAGGTCGCGTTCGGCTAGACGTGGCTGTGGAACTTTCTCTGTTCTCAGACGCGACAGCGTGAGAGGGAGCTGATAGTGTCGTGACACGGCCATTTAAACGCCGCTCGCGCGGAGCCAGCGGGAATATGCTCCGTAACCCACGGCACAATCCGGGGGGAATGCCTGGCGAACCCACTCTGCTCTCTCACAGCAAAGTCCACATAAAACTACCATTTATCTTGAAGCTGGGTTGAAGAGATTGGTGAGAGAGAAAAGGAGAGGAGAGTGGTGGGTTAGTGTGGCCGACCCTCCTGAGGCCCCGGCCGATTCCCACCCGGGGGTTCCTGAGCACCTGGTACAGCGGGACCTTCACAGCTGTCTCTCCAAGTCTGCTTCTTAGTGTTCTGCCATTCATTACCCAACACACAATTAGTCCTGACACAAAAGAGAACTATTTACTGCTCTAGATAGGGAGCCTTGCTGGCTTATGGATTCACACACCCTGCGTCAGTGATTCAGACACAGAGAGGAAACCAAGAGTTCCCCTCTCACTGACTTTGCTTCCAACTTGGTTCTGTTTATCAATAGGCTTGAATGATGGATTAATGTGTCTTTCACATTATGTATTTGTTTATGTAAATGGATTTCAGTGCCTTAATTACATCTCAATGATATTCTTTTGACACTGATAATTTATGTAAATGTATTTATATGGTGGAAGTTCGGGCTAGCGTCTCATTTTTCAAAGCTCGCTGAAGGCAGCTGTGGGATCTAATGGAAAGGAAAGGCGGATCGGAAACTGTGACTTTCAGTATAGCCTCAGACGGCGGAGCCCCCCGTAACCGTCCCGCATTCCTTTATTAGCCTGGAAACAGCGGGGAGACCAGTCACCATCCTGAACCCCTTTATGAGCACGGATGAGCTTCTGTAGCTCTCTCCGTCTCATTGACTCTGATCAAAAGATCTACTGTAATTTCAGGTGAGACGTTCTGATGCGCTCTCCGCTCCGAACGGTTCTAAGTAATGAATGACGAGATGGGAAACATAAGCAATAGAGGAAAGAAGCTGCAGGTGCACTTTACTTTGGCAAATTTCTAACAGACAGCAATACGTGTGTGATGACTGTCGCTTAGCCTTTCCCAGTTATCCAGGAGGTTCTAGCTTTCTTCTCCGGAGATGAAGCTTGTTTGGACTACATTAAGGGCATGTAAGTACACACTCAGTTACGAACAGCTGTATTTTTTCGAGACTCTACAGTCTGGAAAATAAATAAAATGTGTAATTAGATATAAAAAAACACGAATCACTTTGTAGCCATTTCTCTGTGTTAATTAACATGACCACGATCCAGAACTGCACAACGTTAGAGGCCTTAACAGGGCACCATGGGCAGCTTACCGGCAAAGGCACCAAATGTAATAACCCTAAGCCTAATATTGTAAAACCTTACAAATGAATACCAGTGCATTGCAATTAATAGGGACATAATCTCTGAACTATTAATAAACATAACTAAGTGGTGAATGGACCCCAGCTCAATGATGGTCAATAATAATTCATGGCTTTAATGTAGTGCCATTGATTATGTATAAACTGGCATTTTCAGTGGCAGCTTAAATGCCAGGTGCTACCATGTTCTTCATAACGGAATAGGAGCGAATCCAGAAAATCACTGTCTTTATGACACAAATGCCCTTCATAAGCACAGGCATTTCTCAGCTATCGTTGTGTATCAATATTCATGCAAGCCACGGTTCCTTTATAAATCATTCATGGCTGTGTTGTGATTAACAGCCCTCATTAGGGCACCGAAACTGCAATGTAATCACTCCCATCAGTGAGGATTGTGTGTGAAATACACATGTAATGCCAGGGATGCAGGAGCATAAAGACAGGTTAGCTGTTACTGGTTAAAGGTTAATTAGCAGGTAAAGCGGGCAAGCTTACGGAACCAGGGGTGCGCAGCAATTAAGGAATGGTTTGTCCTCTTCTTGTCTCAGAAGTTAGGCCTCTGTAAGATCTAAAAAACTAAGGTCATACCCTTATCCCTGAGGAGTTAACTATTTTTTTTAAAGAGCAGAATAAGTACGCCAAGTGCACCTATGTTGTATTTAATCTCCAATTAACATAAAAGGGTTACGGAGAATTTAAAGCTCAGATCTAACAAGTAGGAGCTACACTAATTATCAGATAGACCAGGAAAGATGAGACTGAGTCCACTGTAGGCCATTGTATCCTGAGGTGGATTTCCCTATAAAATAAGAGTCCCTATATGTTTCGTCAGTGATTATCTCAGATTGCCTTTTGGATGAAGATTCCACAAGCTTCACCCCTCCCCCCTCCATCTGAGCATCATGCTGTCAGCAACATCTCCACCCATCCAGAGGCTGCTGTCATTCCTGGCAGGTTTACGAGCACCCCAAAAGGTGAGAGAAGGTAAAAAGTAATGTTTGTTTCAGTGAAGTTTTACTGCAAGAGGAATCTTTGTAGTGATGATCAGCATATAATTTGTGTAGACGTTTTCGTAGCTAAATAGAAATGTAGTGTTTAGAACAGAAACATAATAATAATAAACACATATACACGCACACATAAAATTGAGAATGATTATGACTCCCCTCAGATTTCATTTTTTTCTTGTGAGTTATTCTAATTGTTTACCCTGGAAATTTCAGTGAACACTTGGAACAGTTGAATTTAACAGCCTGGTTTTTACCAGGAAACAGCCTAGAGGCGATCAAGTGTGCTATTTTCAATATTGTACATATTAAAGTGAAAATGCTTCATCCCTGCTGTTACCCCAAAGAGCCAAATGGTAGTTTGTGCTTTTCGGCAAATTATTTTCATCTGCCTACATTTGTGCTGGATATTTATAGGCAACCTCCCCTTAAGTAAAACGTAAGTACAAAGAACGTGGAGAAGAACCTTGAGTAATGTCACAAGTGTAACAAATGCAAATGAGGATCGGGGTGAGGATGCTGCTCATCCTCCGTGTTTTGAAATCTTTGAAATCCTGCTCCTCAAACCCTTCCTGCCGTATCTCGATAGCCAGTTTCACGCCCTGCCTTCCTGCCCCTCCCGTTTTCTCCCAAACAGGGCTAATAACCCACACCTGCTGCCTGTTGTCTCTCCTCTCGTTTCAGCCCTCGTGTGGATCACTCCAGCTGCCGCCTGTTTGCCCCTCGTTAGTCCTGTATAAGAGTGC
>JAODKN010000102.1:1158918-1170414 GCA_026774425.1 Petrocephalus zakoni | reverse complement strand
TTGGTTGATTAGATAATTGCATTAATGAGAAATTGAACAGGTGTTCCTAATAATCCTTTAGGTGAGTGTATATACACTGAGTATACAGTATACTGTATGTTGGCGAGCCTTGCATCACTCCATGGACCCTTACAGCACAATACAACCCAATACATTTATGGTTCCTTACTTCCTTACTCCTTCACTAATTTTTTATATAATATATTTTTTTTAGTAGAAGGCTAGTTGGGTCACGTTGCTCGCTGGAGTTTTGCATTACCTTGCAAATACATTCACGTTTTCTGCGCGGTGACCCATGGGATCTTCACGATACGTTAGAAGAGAAGGGATCTAAGTAATTATTATGGTAACCTAATGTAACAAAGTTGTAAGCGACAGCAGACTGGCCGCGCTTTACGTCACTAAGGTAGCGAATGCCAAAGGGAGGGTAGATGACAGGGTAACATCTAAAATAGTTTCTCTGAGTGATGCACAGTCTACACGCGCTACCTTCGCAATCTACTGGTCGATCGCGATTGACGTATTGGGCACCCCTGGGTTAGGGTCTGCACAGACCACAGAGGACCTCTGGATCCAAGCTGTAAAACATCTGCCCTCTCATCATTAAATCATTAATGCATGAGCCTACCTTCCCTCGGCTTTTGCTCAGAGAGTCGAGTAGTCTTGTGTGCACGCCAGATGATGCTTACATGCATGTTCGCAAACAGCTCATTCTAATAGATTCTACTCTAAACCAATCTCTGCAACTCGAATCAAAAGTGAATGAATTTGACTCCAGTGCTAAACAAAGGCCCGTCCTTAATTAAGTCATGTGGAACACTAGGGGCCGAGTAGTTAAAATTCGAGTGTGTTTGCGGTGAGTGCCAGACATACTATTTTTTTACTAATTACACACACTGGTCTCCAGCTACTTCATTTGAAGTCAGCGTACAGCCATCAGAGACCAAATGCTTTCGCGGACTAGCGGGATGTGGTTTTTATTACACGGAGTGATTTGTGTAGAACCTGAGGTGATGAAATGAAAATGACAGCCCAAGTGACTACTCCACTGAGGATCACGAGTGGTGTTAATTACTCCAAGAGCCCTTGTTTCACGAACACTTACCAAAGTACACAGCCATTGCCATCATTCTCCTAAACGAATAAAGCGCATTTCATATCTTCGATGGACTGTCCCATGCATCCGCAGCTCGTTCAAAATGATACACCAAAAGATCGTTGGAATAGGTCTAGTAAGTACTTGTAGCTATTTATCCAGAAACTTTAAGCATAATGTTTCACCCTGCTCTCTGGTCCTGATCAGAGACGACAGTTGTAGGCATACTATCTGAACCTGCACATGGCCTTAGAACCTCTAACCCACGCCGCCTGTTACCATCAGCAGGCCCTTAAGCCTGTGGATATCTGCGGCACGTCTCACCTCAGTGCCTTGTGTACGTGCACTGGGTGCGCTGCACACTTGCATTGCCTAGGAGGCCCTAAAGAGCGGTGGAATGTGCTTTTGACCATGTTTACCTTGCTTTCCCCTCATTAGGCATTGCTTGGCTGCTTAAGGTAAACATAATAACTTTGTTTAAGTCGAGGGGGCTGCACAAGAGAATCTAATTAGCCTCTAATTAGGTGCAATTTTAATTAGAAACTTGGATTAGGTAGGACTGTGATGCTAAATCAGGCTAAATCGGGCAGGATTTCAGTGCTAAATGTAGGTATACAAATTTGATACCCTTAGTAATCCGCTCATTTACAGATACAACAGCTTCTGTCTAATTCTACAAATTCCGGAGCACATTGCTTTATCGGAATTATGTATGCTTGAGTGTTGTTTTGCTAAATACGTGATGTATTCTGGGTGGTAAGTCCTATATAGCTTACTTGTAGGCACCCTAATGAATATTCAGTTTACAGGCAGATGCTGCTCTTGTAACTTATACATTAACTTTTAAAACGGTTCCTTCCAAATGGAAACCGGGCAGCAGCAACTGTATCTGCAAGTCAGGGCAACCTTCCGCTGCTTAGGCTTCTGGCCGTTCATTTATTTATGGGGACAAACTTGCTGTAATGTCTCCGGCAGCGTATCTGCTACACAGTGCAGAGAATGAGTAATAAGTAAAGCTTTAAGTACCGAGTGTAGGGGAAGAGCAGAACATGGGCCATATAGCAAAGCATCATGATACCTGTAGGGGGCGATGCAGAGCCCCAAATCATGACGGTGAAACGCCTTAACTGACATGTCAGTTGCTCTGGTTGCCATGGCACCATCTTATGATGACCATGCCTGTGACATGGGCCTGGCTTTGCTAGCGCTGTGGGCTAGGAGTCTGGGAGTCTAGGAGTCTAGTATGGCCAAGGAGAGCATGTCAAGTGCATAGCAGCAGAATGGGGCGAGTCACAAAAAATGCTGGATTGAGATGAGAAGAAAGGAAGACCAGGTGGTACCGTATCTCTGGGGGCCGGCCATGAGATGGCGCGGGAAAGACCCCTGACCATCTTTGCTGCTTTGGAGCTTATTGCGTATACAGGGTGGATCGCCAGGTTCACACCAAAACAGCACATGAACTGTGTCTAGTTAATACTTAATTATTGTTATGAGTTATCAAAGCTAATTCTGCTAGTATCATTCCTGTCAAATTTGGTGGGGATCCTTTGCCAGTTAGTTCATTTGATCACATATTTGCAGAGAAATGCTGCAAGAACAAAAATGAAACCTAAAAAAACAGGCACACTTACACGCACTTATAATTTAATGGATTCTGGCTTCTGGATGCCCAGTCCAATAAGGGGAGACCTTTCAGAATCGGAGGCTCGGTACTTCTGTAAAGATAAGGCACGTCAACATCACTCTCCGCGTTCCGTTCGGGTTCGTTTACGCCAGCAGCAGGCTGCAATTACACAAGAAAGATAGAAATTGGCAAGGATCTGAGACCACGGTACATCCATGGGGAATAGGGGAAGAGGTGAGGCGTTAAACTTCACTGCAAAGGCGCAATTCTGCACTGCCAAACACCGCTTGTAAAAATGCGGAAGATTTGTGGCCATGAGGGACCATGAAGGGGAAAAAAGATAAAAGAGAACTAATTCAGAGAGACGGCTGCATGGGATTCCTGTTTTCAATGGCGAGACTCTATGGAAAAGTGGAGTTCAGTGCATATACTGACAAACAAGATGGAATTGGCTGTTGGAAACATTTGGATTAGAAGGCCTACATTGTTAGGCACCTTATCGCTGAGCTGCATTCTGCCAGTGACCCCTGGGGGACAGGCTACATCTCCTTCACAGTGCACAATGCTTCCTCTTATTAGTAGTCTTGGAGTATGACATCTGAGT
Source organism: Petrocephalus zakoni (assembly GCA_026774425.1). NCBI lineage: Eukaryota > Metazoa > Chordata > Actinopteri > Osteoglossiformes > Mormyridae > Petrocephalus > Petrocephalus zakoni. The sequence continues at coordinate 1,167,090 of JAODKN010000102.1, read as the reverse complement.
CAGTTTCAGAGTTCAAGCTCAGCTTACACCCTGTTTAGCAGCTAGGCTAATATCCCCCATTGCTGGCTGGCTTTCTAGTATATAAATGTGCAGAATTTTAAGACTATTCCTGCTTTGCACTTAATTTTTTTCAGGATACGAGAAAACGGTTAAGAGGTTAAGAGCTAGCCAAGTGTAGGATTTGGTCTTCAGGCTGAATAGCGTGTGAGCATTTGTTTTCGAGGGACTGATTTAAACTTGAAATGTCCGATTCTGAGAAGGATGTTTCAAGGCTGGTACACTAGCATTTGGCTGTTTAGGAGTCTCTTCGTCTCTTCCAACCACGTGACTGATTATTTCTGTGCCAAAAGGGATCATTTGATTATCCAAATAAATGTGTGCTAATTGTGTCTGAATGGGATGTTTGTGGGATGCGGCTAATAAGCCATTAGCCATTTCCCCATTATTATCTCGAGTTTAATGATCTCATTAAGACTCGCTATGTATTTCTCCTCAGTCCTCTCAGTTATATGTGTATTATAATCACTCATGTCCAGCACTGATACATAGCTGTGGGCAGAGATTGTCGTAAAACCGCTCCTGCTATTAAGGTAACCTCTGCACCATTAACTGAGAGGTGGTCCACCTAAATGTAGAGGCTAATGTGTTATGTTCTGAGGTGTTGAATCGCGCTTTTCTGAGGGCCGAGGAGTGAGTCATTATCATCACTAATATGACTTGAATTAACAAGAAGATGCCTACCATCTGGCCAAGCAGGGAAGGGGCTTTGTTGGGGGCTGTTTGGAGCTCCTGTGTGCTGAAGAGGGCCTACTGGCCTGCTGAGTGCCTAGCGGGCCTGGGGTGGGGGAAACATCCTTTTTTGTCATCCTTCAGAAGACGTGGCTGGACTTGTGAGAGATCTCTTTCACAAGGAGGCAGTGGGATGCTTTACCTCCTGTAGGAGTTTTGTCTAGGAAAATGCAGTAGGTTTACTGTTTGACTCTGTCAGTCTCTCTCTCAAATATAAAGGTTTTTAAACATGTGAATGGTAATGATGGTCATAAAACTTAAAGAAGGGTATTACGGGATTCAGAGAGAGCGCATTACCCTAATGTGATAGATTGAGCTTAATTGTAGCCTCTGGCTGCGGAAAGTTTTCAGTGACCTTGCTGTGCTTCCGTCCCTTGCTTGTGAAGCCTCTCCATCTTCTAAAGGACGTCCCACAGGCCTCTTGGGTCTCTCATGTTACTTAACGTGGCCTCTCTTTCATGCAGCTTTTACACTGCACTTTGATTCTGATTAATCTCTGTGGTTCCTTGCCTCGAGTCTGTCAGTCACTCCCTGCTTGTGGGACTGGCACGTGGTCTAGTGGGGGTTGGCGTACAGTGGCGGGGACTTTCCGAGAACATTAACTTTTCTGTAGTCACTGATACAGCTGGGAGCACGGTACACTCTACCAGGCATACAGACACACACCGGCACAACAGACACAGACATACATACAAGTACGCACTAATAGGCATGCAAACATAATAAATAGACACTCACAGGGAGTCAGATGCACACACTCTCACACAGGCACCCTGAAATTGCTTTGCAAAGTACCACTTGTTTGACCAGAAAGCTGCTCCTCCAGCTGACAGGCTTGAATACAGCCTAGGATCATTTACCTTAAACACTAGATCTCCGCCACAAACTTCCCCAAATCGTCCCTGTTCTCCCAGCAGTCGGCTGCTTTGTTCAGTCCCCTGTAGCTACCACAGAAACGGGTCCATCTCATCACGGCTGCTCCCGTTACCACGGACGACCACCCACTGCTGAGATGTGTGTGTGTGTGTGTGTGTGTGTGTGGGGGGGGTATTTATAAACAACGTTCTGCCCATACAATTAATGCAAGGCTTGCGATATAAAAAGCACTGAATTTAATTCCTTGCACATGAAATATTCAGTCATTTCTATATTAAAGTTTAATTCATTTTTGTAAGAGGAAAAGGAAAGGAGAGAAGTCTGGGTCACATCTGCGTGTGGCTGTGTCTCCATCAGCTGTATCTGATCTGTTAGTTTCGGGTCAATCCCGGAGACAGACGAAATCATCTCAGCCGAGTGATCATCCGCACCAGCACCAGCACCAGCACCAGCACCACCATTCATTGGAAAATGACGCAGAATTTTGTTGTGAAGTTCGCATCGTGGAATGTTCCATTTTTTTGTTGTTTAAAAAAAAAAAACGAGGAACTTTTGTTTCATATAATGATGCGTAACGGCTGCTATGTTCCAAAGCAGCTTGGATCTGCGGAGCGGCTGTGTTCGGTGCGCAGACCGTTCTCTCTCAGCTGACTCATTTATTTATTTATTTTGAAATATTAATTTGAACAAACAGGTGTAAAATTCCCACTGATGCGTAGTGAATGTGCAATGAGCAGCCTCCTCGGATACAATTGCCTCTCTTTCTCCAGCCAATGTTGCCTGTGAAGGGTTCTGCACAAGCTGCGCAGATGCGTGGTCCATCTCCGCAGAGGTGCTCTCCAAATCACTAAACAGGGGCCTCTCCTCCTACTGCTTGGATTATAGGATTATAAGAATGCAGATAGCGAACCTTCTTAATAACGATTTCTATTTAATCTCCAGGTGTGCAGGTCCCCCTATAAAATCCCAGTAAAGCACAGCTCACAGCGTGGCCAGCTCTCCTGGAAAGTCACTGCTACAGGAGAGTGGTTTGTGTAGCGCCCTCTAGAGGACCTCCCACTATTCCGCACCCAGGGGTGGTCTGTCAGTTTGAGGCTGTGACAGACTCAAAGCCACAGCCTTGTTCAGCTGAGTGATGTCTTAAAGGAGACATCAATAATGACAGTGGGCTCTTCCTTCATATCTGAGAGCAGAATTAGATACATCACTTCTCCCCGGATGCTGCATTCTGAACTACACAGCAGTGAGTCCAATCCATAACTTATCCAGCGTAATGTGCCTATGGGTGAAATCAGCGCACATAATCAAATATAAGTTACATGACAACCATTAGTCCTCCCCTTATGAAGCATCAGTGAGGTTTTAGTCTAATTAAACAGAGCACAATTCTCCATATTAATGAAGCTTTTAGTCTTTTTTATCTAGTTTTGTGAAACTGGAATGTGTGTTAGTCCCAAAAAAAAATGAAATGGTTATTATTTTTAATGAGCAGATGTGACAGTAAGGGGGTTTCTCCTGACGCTAACCACTGTCTGTGGTCAGCAGAAGGAATGTGTCCTGTTATTTAATTGGCTTTTAAAAATTAATCTGAATCCCGCTGAATTTCGCAACAAGTCAAAAAATATCGGTTTGACAGGTTGATATAATATTTTGTAGAGGAAGCAGGAAAACTTTCTGAAAAAACGAACGGCTTGTGGAATACGCCACCCGGAGCACCTCCGTGAAGCACAAACCCTATTATCACACGGAGAACAGAATGATGTAAGGGACTGTAACCCACACACAACATCGCCCTGCCTGGCTAAAGGCTTGCTTAACCTTCTCCTGTGATTTTTCCATTTGTGTCGATCAGCGGAGAAATGATTGTACAGATCATGCGCGTTTCTTGTATTAGTGAGGGCATCTTGTTCATTACAGGGCCCGTGCGGCTCTGCGTCCTCTGACTCCCGGCTTTTCTAAATGTTGGACAGCGGCCTTTGCATGGCACCCACCTACACCCCGGCTCCTGTGCCTTTAGCCTTCTGGTTTGTGTTTTCCTGGTCACTTGGCCGTGGCCACGTCCCGCCCTACAGACTCAGGGACCCTCCAGGAGAAATCCTGGCGGTGTTGGACAGCACATCACGTGGTCTGGTAATCTCTCTGGTGCTTAATCCCACTCCCCAACCCCGTTTATAGCAGAATTACTACTGGCTTTTTTGTTTTCATGTTTTGACTTTCTTTTACAACACTGGGGGGTTTCAGGTTTCCGATGATGAGTCCTGCAGTGACTCTTGAAATTGTGAGGATTCTAGCCTCTGATCTGTACTTACTAAGAAGACTGGGAATACAAAGTCATCCTTAGTGAAGATGAAAGGCGAGGCAGACTGAGGGCCGCGTGCGAGCGGCAGCGAGGCCGGCGTGTGCTGCTGCTCTGCTCGTGAGTTCATATCTCTGTCTCTCTCTCTCTCTTACACACACGCACGCACACACCCTGATACATTTGAAGACTCAGCCCGTGTACCCTGCGTTCATGCTGGGATGTATGCAATATTCCCAGAATATGAAGATTATTAAACTGATTTATCTACATTAGATGGTGGCGGACAGGATGGTGGGGCGCCGCGTTCCGATCCCAGCACCTTAGTCAGGTTCCAGTTTTAGCATATTATTCAGGTTCTGACTTTTCAAAAGACCCAGAGGCTGAACCTCAGAAATTCCAGCTGCGCATCCTCGGTAAGAGCGGCCGCATGGGGATGGATCCCATAACATTTCCGACACGCCGTCCTTTCCCGGACTGTGCCCCCTGGCCGTCGGGGACCCATGGATCCACGGCAATCAGTCAGCGCCAGCACAGCTCTGCACAGCACACTACACACGCCCCGCCTTTGACTCATGTGACCGTCTCCTCATCCATCACATGCTCAGGTCGCATCCCAAGAAGAAAACAGCCACGCAGGGGCCACTGGCGAAGCCGGGCTTGACGAATCCCTGGCGACGCACCCCTGCTCTTTATTAAATCATACCATTCCCAGGGCTCGAAGGGGCCGGCTTCAGAGTCTGCGATCTGTCAAGCCTTCGGTCAGGGATACTCTGAGCACCAAAGCAGATTATAGGCATTTCATGTCCAAGACTGGGCAAAGTTCATTACTCCTCAGTGAGACGCATCGACGGATGACAGAAGCTCTGAGAGCCGTAAATAATCCTGGCGCAGGAGTCTCTGCAAGCCTTAAGGCCCTGGCAGCTATTAATCAAAGCCATTTGTGGATTGTCCTTCGACATCTTGCCATCGGGGTCCTGCAATAAAGCAGCTCAGAATGTCAGAAAATTCAGAGGGTACTTCAGTGCCACATGGAGTGGGGGGGTTGGGGCTGCCATTGGGGACCACAGTGTGAAATGCATCGGCTTTAAGCAGATTGATCCCGACAGGGTGCTGCATGAGAAAAATCCAGAATGTCAGGTGTCTCCGGATTCGGCGTCATTGCTTTATCTGCCACTGTGTCTCGGGCTCCATGGCCCGTGTGAAGACTGACGGGCCCCTTGCAGTGGCCCGTGTCGGCCCCCGGCTCCAGCGGGCCCATACCCTCGTCACGCCATCGACTTCCTGCCAGCCGGCTCTGCCGCCCACCGCGGTAGCACCTGACATTTAATGATCTGCAGAAGGAGTGATGTCACATTTATCACTCTTCATCAGACGCGACAGACCCAGATCCCAAAGTGTAAACAGGAGAGGGGAATAAACAGAACATGGTGTGGCACCCATATACACACACAGGTACACACACATTCTTACAGAGTTATAGACACAGAACCATACACGTACCCGCAGAGTTACAGACACAGAACCACACACTCACAGAAGTACGGACACAGAACCACACACTCACACATGCCGTTACAGACACAGAACCACACAGACACTCGCAATTACAGACACAGAGCCACACACACAATTACAGACACAGAGCCACACATACACTCACAGATTTACACAGAGCCACACACATTGTCACAGTTACAGACATAGAACCACACACACATACTGACAGATACAGACACAGAACCACACACACACACACACTCAATTACAGACACAGAGCCACTCACATACTCGCAGAGTTACAGACACAGAACCACAAACACAGTCACAATTACAGACACAGAACCACACATACTCTCATAGATTTACAAACACAGAGCCATGCACATTGTCACAGTTACAGACACAGAACCACACACATACTTGCATGGTTACAGACACAGAGCCACAAACACACTCACAGAGTTACAGACACAGCACTACACACACAAACAGACAAGCAGACATATACAGGTACGTACATGCAAACAGTTTAATTAAAATGCTTTTCAGTGAATTTTACTCATCATAAAACACACAAGGTCAATGAACAGACCTGTATATAAAGGAAGTAGATTTATCTCTCTGTGTGGAAATATAACAATTCTTCATATACTAAAAAAAATTAAATACACAATCAGGTTTATTGTACCTCTCAGGGTTTAAGAACAGCAGAAGTGCTACAAAGGTAATATTTCTCATGCATATTGTTATATAAAGATGTTTGCTCCAATTTATAATTACATTCTTTTTTCGCGAGATATTAATTTTTCTTTACAGGATTGATCAATTCAAGCATGAAGTGAAATCTGTATTCATGAGTATGTCCGGAGCAGCCAGGACTTATTAGAGAGACACATCGATTTATTGAATCAGACGGCAGAGTGGAAAAAAAAAATTCTTTCAGACATAAGTTGCATCGCTGTTTGCTAAGGCACCATCTGTAAAATCCATTTGTAAGAAACATCTCGCAGACAGGAGTGCATGAAAGAGCACTCTCGCATTTGGATACTCTCATACAGCAGGCCCCTGTGTCTGGCTTTTCTTTTACGGCATGCTGTTACATCGAAATATGCAATGCGAGGAATTTGGGAGCAAACTGAATGTGAAAGGGAAACACGGGAAGCCGTACGCAAGCCACCTGACCAACGAGTGAAAGATTCCTGGTCGCCATTTATGTCACACATGCATGACATCGGTATGCAATAAAATGTGTAGGAGGTGCATCACAAACATGACAATTGTTAGACTGACCTTGGCGACAGATTAACAGAAGGTAGACAAGAGGCAGGAATGAGGCAGGTGTCCCTGTACAAGTGTCCCGCACAAGAATGCTCCCCTGTTTCTCTGCCAAGGAACCGGGAAACGTGCAGGACTGTAAGACAGGACACTTTGTCCGAATGTGTCTTGGACTGGAGCACGACACTCTCCTGTGGCACCGAGCATCGCCTCCCTGGGAGATTGCTGTCCCAGTGGGAGAAAAACCATCACTCTTAAGACCAGAGAGATCATTTGGGATGACATTGCAGTGGCTCCATACGCGGAGGTTTCTGCTGGAGCTCCGGTTCTGTCTCTGCGTCGTCGGTATGGGGCTGTAGGAAACTGGGCCGTTGGGCTTTCGGTCGACGGTGGTTCTGACCGCGCTCATTAGGAGGCCCGCCTGGCAGGTCGTATGTGCTGGCCCGTCAGCCCTCAGCCGTGGGGTTCTGGCCCGTCGCTTTGCGTTCCTGTGGATTCTGACAATACAAAAACTCGCAGTGCCTTAAATGCGGTGTGGGTATGTGGCTGGATGCTGTGATTTTCGAGTTTCTGCACTGGCCTGCCCTTAAATTAGCATACTTTTTTTTTTTTAAACCGGGATGATGTTACCTTTACAAATACAGTATGTCGGCGTCTCCCGTTTGGGGACTGAGACGTACTCAGACACTGAGGAAGCTGGCCCCTACCTTACCTTCTGCAATCTCCATCCTCTCTGGGTATGTTTTCAACTTTAAAGTCTCCCGTATGGTTTCAGTTTCAAGCATGAGTCCAGAGGTGTGAGGGGGGGCTTAAATACATTTTTAAAGCAAGTTTCCCAGCTGCGGCGTAGGAGGAGCGACGGAGTAGCAAGGTTCTAGCAGGACCGCGGTTCCACCTGCACTGTCCCTCTCCCTGCCGACTCCCATAAATCAACCCCCCCAGCCCCCTCCACCGAGACAGGGCCGCTCAGTCACATAAAATACATACTGTCACACCACAGCGGTGCCAGCGCTATCCATTCAGGCTGACAGGAGCCGGGGGAAGCCCACGTTTCCTGTCGCAGCTGCCCAGGAGGACACCGCGGATAGGAGCCGGGCAGCCCATGAGGACATGAGGTGTGATTCTACAGACACACGCGTGCCGAGCCTCATTGCGCAGCGTGAGCCGTCCACGCTGGAGAACAGTACGTAGATTTCCGCTAATCTGCTAAATGTTTACCCAGAATATTATGTGAAATGTTCTGGGGAAATGTAGGTCTGTGGACACGGGTGCTTTCTGCATGTCCACTTCTCACATTCACTCCTCGGAGCTCGGGCCTCGCTTTAACGTACAATACTGCACAAAATGCAATGCAATGCAGAGGAAGCCCTAACCCTAACCAGACCCAAAGGGGGAGCCCATCCTCCAGGGGCCAGCAGAGGAAGCCCTAACCC
>JAODKN010000102.1:1120559-1138524 GCA_026774425.1 Petrocephalus zakoni | reverse complement strand
ACACCAGCGGCCATAGTAACCTTGTGTTATGTTTGGTAAGCTAAACTGAAGTAATAGGTCTTCAGACAAGATTTAAATACTGAGACAGTTTCGGCATCCCGAACAAAAGCTGGCAAACTATTCCACAATATGGGGGCCCTGTAGCAGAATGCTCTACCACTAACTGTCACTTTATTTATACTAATATACTAAAATGGCTAAATCCACTGTGTTTCTGATTGTATAATAATTGTGTACACTATTAATCAAGTATTTTTCTTTTATTTTTGTTTGTGCAAGTCCAAAGTAACATTATCTCTCTAATAAATAAAATTCAATTAAATCAATGAATACTTGGATCTGTGCCAATTCATGTTTATAAGTCTGCCCAACTTTTGCTAAAGATGATTATGACAGGAATAGTTCTTAATACCTCTCACGTAAATACAAATGAACAAATAGAAGAAACGGACAGTTGAATTACTCAAGATCCGAAAGAGTTCTCAAACAAATTGCTCAAAGACAATTCTGGCTATAGTCGAGTCACCTTTTGGCCTTTGGCATGGACCATGAAAACACCCCCAGAAACTAATATTAATACCAATAAATGAATCTGTCTTTCAGGTGCCATTTTTTCGATGATGTGTCATGGCAGATTGCGATAAGATTAGAGGAGAGCGGTGTTTTCCCGACCTGAGGAGGTACCAAGGAGCGTGTTCAGGTTCTGCAGAGATCACAAGCTGTTCGGTGTGAGACGTGCTCTCCAGGCGTTTGCCGATTTGTTTGGCCACAGCCTTATCGCGTGTATTTAGCCCAATTAATGCATGGCCGGCAGTAACGATAGCATTGCATGGTAACGATAGAATAGTAATGATTGCATAGCATAATGATAGAGTAGCATATTGAATAACTTTTGTTGCTAATTAATGAATGTGACTAATGGGACAATGGCGCTCAGATAAGACATGCTTTGCAGAGATGAGCGCCTATTAATTCATTGTTTGCTGACAAAGGAGAGATAAGGGAGTAAGTGTTGTGATGAGGAAAGGGTTTTTGCTCCACCGGGGAAGCTCAGGGTCTCAGGAAGAAGCACATCTGCAGTTTGTGCTGGATCAAAGGCATGTAAATGCACAGGATTCAGCATTATTCTAACGCCTCTCATTTACGTGACAACGTCCATCTTTATGCTACTGTAGTCTGACCTTTGCGTGATTTTCTTTTACGTTTTATTTATTTTGCTTTGGTATGATGTTACTTTGTGTCACTATAAGCAGTGTCCTGAGTATAAATGGCGTGTCATGAAACCCTACTTGACCTGCTTAAATTCACAAATTCAGAGTGCTCTATCACCATGTCCGACGATGCACCAAGATGGCGGCATGAGGCTATTGTGCAATGCTATTGCAATTATACAATTGTCTCAGCTAATGTAGGGGGCGCTGGACTTGGCTGTGTTAATCAGTACACTGGATGGGGTTTCATACACCCCCAATAACAGAGACACAAGCAATATGACACAGACCCTGGCTGCCTGACCCCCTGCCTCCCAGAGGTGAGTTGGGGGGGGGCACTCTGGTTGTTGGCTGCCAGACTGTCAGGGTCACTTTAATGCTTGTCCTCATCCTGCTTCTCAAAGAAAGGCTACGCCTTAATTCCCCATCCTGCCCATCCTATGGCCCTGCCTTCCTCCCCCATCCTGCCTTCTTATGGCCCTGCCTTCCTCCCCCATCCTGCCTTCCTATGGCCCTGCCTTCTTCCCCCATCCTGCCTTCCTATGGCCCTGCTTTCCTCCCCATGTCCTGCCCTTCCTATGGCCCTGCCTTCCTCCCCATGTCCTGCCCTTCCTATGCCACCCATCCGCCACACACAGAACACAACATGAACAGCTTTTATTTTCCTGTGAGATTTTCACAAAGCCTGAGTGAAACAGTGAACCACTTTCCTCCAAAGTGAAACTATTTTTACCGTGTTTCGGGGTGATGCTGGAATAGTTACGGACACAGTAAGGGCGTCTTGCTCTGTGGAATTGTGGCACCTGGCGCTCCAGGACGTAATTGCGAGTTTGCTAGACTTCTTTTTATCAGTGAGATGGAGCCAAGCAACGGTGGGAGGGGGGTCTAGCTGCTCGCGCTGGACTGGCTCGGCCCCCGTGGGCATTTGGGACCCCCTGGGGTTTCCATCCTCGTTTTAAGATGCGCTGGAGGCCCCTAACAGTGGCAGAGACATGTGTTTGTGCAGCAGGATGTCTGAAGGCGGCCTCAGCGTTACCGGCTGACTTGACAATGACTGATGGACAATTAGTGGGAATGCATCATTCTGACACACCTTTGGGGGGCGCCTCTGAGCACACGTCAGAAACATGATGACTGAGCACGGACAGCGAGCACTGAATGTGAAATAGCTTTATGAAATGAGCCTTTGAAGGCTGAGCTGATTACTGAGGCCAGTTGGTCTGCAAAACACTGCCACAAAAATAAAGAATCAATTATGACATTTACTTTTGATTATATTAAAAAGATGCACATTTCACTATGAAATACCTCACTTTGATTTGTTCCTCTATAAAATCTCTGCTGAAGAATTATTTTTCCAATTATCTCAATGAATCACATAAAGGGAATGAAAGGTGTATCTCCAAGGTGTTTCACTTCACAAATACTTTACAAAGAAAAAGGAAATCAAAAACAGAAACTGACATCAACTGACATCAACTGACATCAACTGACATTAAGAGGAAATGTAGACAAAACCACATCCTTCTACTGACCTACGCCAAACTGACCTTGATGCCCTGGGCATTTCCTTCGCTATTTAATTATTTTCTTAACAAAATGCATTTTCATGTATTGTTGCTGTTCTGGACCTTTCTGGGCTCCCTGTTATCTGTCAAATTGCTCGTTGGGCCATGTTTGCAGATGAATAGAACTTATTGTCATTGTATTAATAACATCAGGATTCAAATTTTTATTCATGACAGCTCTGAATAACTGAAACAAATGTACGTTTTACATTTTCTAATTGTAATGCACTAATTCACAAGTGTTTATTTTATTTATTATTATTTTTTGAGTACCGAAGGACGCGAGTCCTTAGCTGGAGAAGTGGCCTAAGGCAGTTGATCCATCCAGCCGGCATCTTCCATTAGCTTAGTGCAGCATCAGACTCAGCAGGAAAATATTTAACCATATCTATGTCTCAGCTGTGGCCTCTCTGAGTACATCTGGAACACATGACACGATCCAATGAGGTGAACGTGGTCCTGTCAGATGAACACGCTCCTGAACACGGTTTGGTCAGGTGAACGTAATCCTGTCAGAGGGACATGGATCAGGTGAACACATTCCTGTCCTGTCAAGTGAACACAGCCTTGTCAAGTGAACATGCTTCTGTCTGGTGAACACGGTCCTGTCAGGTGAACACAGTCTTGTCAATTGAACACAGCCTTGTCAAGTGAACATGCTTCTGTCTGTTGAACACGGTCCTGTCAGGTGAACACAGTCTTGTCAATTGAACACAGCCTTGTCAAGTGAACATGCTTCTGTCTGTTGAACACGGTCCTGTCAGGTGAACATTCTTCTGTCAGGTGAACACAGTCCTGGCAGGTGAGCACAGTCCTGTCAAGTGAACACAGCCCTATCAAGCAAACATGCTTCTGTTAGGTGAACATGGTCCTGGCAGGTGAACACAGTCCTGTCAAGTGAACATGTTTCTGTCAGTTAAACACAGTCATGCGAGACGAACACAGTCCCATCAGGTGAGCACTCTCCTGCAAGGTGAACACCGTCCTATCAGGTGAACACAGTCCTGTCAGTTAAACACAGTCTTGTGAGAAGAAAGCGGTCCTGTCAGGTGAACACGGTCCTGTCAGGTGAAGGCTGCACATGTGACTCATCTCTCCCAGGCTGGGGGGTCCTCGGGAGGGACAGAGTCTCCCCTGGTTGGTTTGAGGTGACTGTCTGCTCCAGCACCTGGAGATCACCACGCTGTCGTTTCCTTCTCTCTCCAAAGCAGTTAATCTTCTCCCGGAGCCTCCCTCGGTTTCGCCAGTGTTTATACAGCCAGGCTGATTCTTCCATAGTGCTGGCATGACAATAACATAATAATGCTATTTATATGTGAAATGGGCAGAGACAGACATAGGCATCCTGACTCTTGTCTTTATAGGATCTATGGAACAATAAAATATGGATGCATGAGAAGTGGGCTTGCTGATGATTTTCCAAAGGTGCCAGGACCTCCTGTATTACGATATTACAGTATGCTGTATATATCTGTGAAATATTGTATATATCTGTCCCAATATGTGGGGCTATATTTAGAGGCAGGTGACAGCATCACACTTCTTATTGATTCAGGCCCCTGGTGGAAAGTGAGATTTTTAAAGAAAAGTCCTTGTAACCGACGGCCGCCATTGCAGGTGACGCTTATGCAAGGATCTTATCGGCTTGCATACGGAGTTTGATGAACCTTTAGATCTATCTTTAGATCTTGCAAAAGCTGTTTGTATAATATGTATGTATAAGGTTAGCAATTTAAATTGTATTTAAACTAATTGTGCAAATGAAGTCAGTGCTTTGTTTAGCTGCTTTCATTCAGGCCTTTAATACAGTATCCTTAGAAAACACCCAACCATGTCATTTGATTCATAATAATTTCAAAAACACCCATTATGTATAATAATAGTAATTTATAATGATTTTATTTAGAACACAGGCTGTAACCACTAAAACAAGGTTCAAATTGATTAAATGTGTGACATTTAGTCACACTGCAACTGTCAGCCACATTACACAATCCCTCTGACACACCGCAGACATAAATATTACAATATATAATATTGGATATTATAATACATAATATTATAGTATACAATCGCTGTCACACCAGGGACATAAATACACCGACAATCTGCTGTTGGCTTTGGCAAGGAGCTGCGGGATTGGGTTTGATGCCGGGTCTGATGAACAAACACTCTCTAATCACTTGTTCCTTACACGCCACATGACTGTCCCTGGCTGCAGCGAGCGCGTATGTCTGAATCAGGCTCGGCTAGCAGAAATACGCCGACCAGGCGACAAGTCAAGGACAGCTGCCATCCTATCACCCCTTAGCTTCCCCCCAGCACCCGAAAGCACGTATCTGTGACCTATTCACTCCTGGGACACGTCGTGGGCCGTGATGGCTATGCAAAATATCCGAGCTCTGGATCTCAGTCCAGTTCCTAACCCCCCCCCCCCCCCCCACCAGCTCTGTGTATATATTTTGAAAAAGCTAACTTGGATTAATAAATTTAAATGTTTCATGATGACTGAAAAAAGAGGAAAAAAAACACGCATTGCAAAATCAGCACAAACTGTGAGTGTAGTTTCCTAACAAAATTGCTGGCATGTTCCGGAAGTTTCACATTTGTCCCGCATGTATTACGCTTCCTAATTGGTTGAAGGCTTTCGGCTGAATCCCTGAGACGCCGGCCGACGTCGATGGATGTCCTTCTCCAAACTGGCAGCTTTTGGATCCTCCGCCTGCCGCTGATCCCCTTCTGCGGGGACACGACTTAAATCGACCTTCCCCTGCTCCGGGAGCGAGAGGCAGGAATCGGAAATCAAAGCGCGAATTCCCTCCGGGAGTGGCCGTCGCCGCCTGATTGATGTCTTCCATGCTCACCAGTCCAGTTCATTTATTTTCCCGTCCGTCATGGATTTCTTAATTATCTCACATCGAATCCCCCATTTCTAGCATTTTCAGGCTTAAAAAAAATTCCTTTCTTTTTATGAGCATGTTGGCTAGAGCAGTGATTGCGTTTAGAAACTCTTTTTTTGTGTGTACACTCGGAGTTAACTGTTAAAATTATTTCTTTTTAATGCTTCCACATAAAAATAAAAGCACCAGCTATTTGGTGTGTAAATACACCACAGTGTGTTTGAAGAACATAACAAAGGAACTAATAAGGAGGCTGAGTTTATCTTTAGAGGTCATAACCCTTTTAAAGGAGTGTCCATTCATTGAAAATGTCCACGGATAATCGACATATTTTACTAGAAGTATTCTAAGCTACACAATGGCGAGTGAGAGGTTCTTCTTTCAACCTAAATTCCTGCTTCTGTCCTTTTCCCCACCTTAATTTGTCGTATTTAACATCAATGATTATCGTTAAGCCTTATTGAACTGAAGCACCGCTTTAGCCAATGGTTAACAATGGAGAAGCACATTTAGACTGTCTTAAATAGCAAAGCTGGCTCTGTTCTGCAGTTGAATTAATTTTGTCACTGTGAGTTCTCAGCTTTTGCTTCTCTTGATTTGAATAATTTAATGACCCCATACACGTCATCAGCCCCTCTTAATGGAAAGTTTCATTCCCACCCTTGGCTCAGTGTCCTGCCTCTCTAATGTGCCCTGCCTCTCTAACACACCCTGCCTCTCTGACATGCTAGGCCTCTCTAACGTACCCTGGTTCTCTGATGTGCCCTGCCTCTTCTATCTGCCTTGCTTAACATGCCCCACCTCTCTAACATGCCCTGCCTCTTCTATGTGTCCTGCCTCTCTAATATGCCCCGTCTCTTCTATGTGCCCTGCCTCTCTAATATGCCCTGCCTCTTCTATGTGTCCTGCCTCTCTAATATGCCCTGCCTCTTCTATGTGCCCCACCTCTCTAACATGCCCTGCCTCTTCTATGTGTCCTGCCTCTCTAACATGCCCTGCCTCTTCTATGTGCCCCACCTCTCTAACATGCCCTGCCTCTTCTATGTGTCCTGCCTCTCTAATATGCCCCGTCTCTTCTATGTGCCCTGCCTCTCTAATATGCCCTGCCTCTTCTATGTGTCCTGCCTCTCTAATATGCCCTGCCTCTTCTATGTGCCCCACCTCTCTAACATGCCCTGCCTCTTCTATGTGTCCTGCCTCTCTAACATGCCCTGCCTCTTCTATGTGCCCCACCTCTCTAACATGCCCTGCCTCTTCTATGTGTCCTGCCTCTCTAATATGCCTCGTCTCTTCTATGTGCCCTGCCTCTCTAATATGCCCTGCCTCTTCTATGTGCCCTGTCTCTCTAATATGCCCTGCCTCTTCTATGTGTCCTGCCTCTCTAACATGCCCCACCTCTTCTATGTGCCCTGTCTCTCTGACATGCCCTGCCTCTTCTATGTGCCCTATCTCTCTGACAAGCTTAGCCTCTCTAACATACTCTGGTTCTTTGACGTGACTCACGTCATGCCAGTAGAGTCAGCGGTCTGTAGAAAGCAAGCAAATCAGTCTCATCAAGGCCTGCTGTCCTGATTTACACCTTCTGGGTGCTGATGAGCACAGCACTACATTCCTATATCTAAAAACAAAACCAACGACTGGGTTTCCGTGATAAGAAGCTCAGGTTACCTCACCCTGAACGTTGACACATACTCCAGGAAACCGGTTCTCAGCAGTGGCCCATAATCATCTTCTGATGCATTTTGTGGGACACAGTGCAGGGTTGCTGCTAGGAATTAACCTCAATCCAAGATCTGAACCAAACCATCAACAGCTGCTTTCCTACATCTCATGCTTTTTCTTTCATCGTTCTCGCCGTTCCTCTTTTTTTTGGGACTGGACATTGTTGTACAAATTCAGTATATAGCTAAATACTAATGGTTGTTTTTTAGAGAGTACATACTGAACTCAGCATCTTCTCTCTCCGTACAAGGGCTTCAAACTAAGTAATTAAATATTTAGTTTCCATACGCTTAGTGGTACCACCATATTAGCAAGTATCTAAGTATTTACTAAGCACCCAGACATTTAGTACACTTTTTCTTTACAGATTGGCCATATTCAATTGAGAGTAATTATATACTTTCACTGTCCTTTGTTTATGTTGGTGTAAATTTTATGGAATATAAAAGCAGAAACCAAATAAATAGCTGGCAGTAATTCTAAATAACAGTCAGGAAATGTGGCACCGAAGTAAAAATAATAACAGACGCGTAGCATAGTCCCGAATACCGCAGACATACTAAAGTAAAATAGACATATCACGCTTGACAAGGCCATTATCGGTTTTGTAAAATGCTGGAAACAAAAGTCAACCACACAAATGGAGGAAAAATACTTTCACAGCCTTCAGTAATTGGATAAATAAAGGGTTAGGCTGTTCCAGAAATTCCTCATTACCATGACAATCCATCAACACTTATATCAACAAACATTAAAATATTCATGAGGAAACAGCTGTCATAGCTGCGACGTGAGTTTAAAATGATCCGAACGCAGACGGAAAGTCTCAGCTGAAGAAGAGGACGCCTTCAAATCTCTCCTTCGGGCTCCTGTCTAAGAGGCAGAGGTGTCGTTCTTCAAGCGCTGATGGGTCACGTTCACGTCAAAATCACGTCAAATATGATTTTAAACAGGCGGTGAATATGGCGATATTACCCCGCGATCGCCGCAACCTGTCAGATTCCCGTGTCAGTCGCAGGTGTTTGGCTCTGATAGAGCCGATCCCGGCTGCTGTTTGCAGATATCTCGTGATCGCAGCAGGTTAAAGATTTACTTCAATCCGGAAAAGATTACAGAAGCTGATCTGCCACCTGATTAAACTCTATGTTTTAGCAACATGTGAGGCTAAACCTGAACACGTGTAACGCCAGGCAGGGGTGTGGCCTGGGCCTTTGAGGCTTTCTGTTGGATTGGGGCTTCCCCAGAGATCACCCAGATCCTGACCCCTGCAGTCTCACTCTGTAGCGATAGCGGCAGCTAGTGTAGATCTGCCCCAGTCTAGCTGGGCTGCGACAGGCTTCCTGCGGTTTTTATCTCCCTTTATACAGCTTCTACTCCAGTGTCACACCAAACCCACAATGAACAGATCTGAGGCTGTGTCAGATCTGGTAGACGCACACTGCATTTCTGCGTCCGGGTGACAGCAGCAGAGGGGGATGGGAAGCAGGGGGCCTCATTTGTTACGTCCCCACAATCCTGATGAACATTATGACTATCTCCAAGGGGGCGGGGGGGTTCCCTAAGCCTTGCTTTGGGGGCCGCCTCATCCCCTGAGTAATGGAGGTGTAGAGGGAAGAATTAGGAAATAAAAATGATTCATAGCCCTGCTGGATGTGTCTCGTACCCCCTACTCTCATTTCACGACGGGCCGTTCTGGCTGCGGCGAAAAGGATCGCTGCTGTGAGAAGAATGGCTCCAGCGCTGCTGTGCACGTGAGGACGCAGCGGGAGCGTCTTCAGCCTGGACCTGAATCCCCCTAACCCCTAGAGTTCTCAACGCCAGGCAAACGTGCTTGTCCGACGTGCTGCCCTGGAATCATAAAAAGCTGGACATCGACGTTAAACAGAATAATGTTGATCCATCTGGGAACGATTGGCAGTGATGCCGGCATGGGATGGTTGTAAGGTTAGGGGCCACAATGGCAGCTGGACCCGCAGCGTCACCCTGATTGTGAGGTGGACTCGCTGGGCGGTTAATACGATATTGATGATGATGATGACGACGACGATGATGATGATGATGATGATGATGATGGTGGTCACGCTTGGAAAAACATTTAGTTGGCTTCTGCTTGAGTTGGTTCCTCCCGTTGGTATCTGGGGGTCTACACACCATGGGTTCCTGTTTCATTCATTACAATGAGGACTGGATGGGTTGACCAGCCCCCTATTCAGTGTTCTTATGCTTCATTCAATAGCATTTGTGCAGAGCAGACCTTCGGCACAGCAGAAAGAGCCCAATCCCTCGTGCATGGCCCCTATTACACCTGTCATCGGTCCCCCCGATGATGTAATTTCCTGTTCTCCTGCCACTGGACTTCCTGTTCTACTGCCTCAGCACAGTGATGTCTCGCCATGCCATCTACTGATCACTGGCGCTCAGATACTCACGGCAGCTGTAAAACCACAGGCGTGAATTACGGAGTGAATTAAAATGAGCAGCCCTGTTATCAAGTACCCTGCCATTAGGGGGTGCTCAACACTGCTATTGGCCACTAGCCGACAGTATGTTTTAGCAAATAGCTAGTTGTTAGACCCCGTGTTATGGCCCTGAGTAACAGCATAGAAGAGAGCTTAATACAGTCGTCCCTCGTTTATCGCGCTTAATCCGTTCCAGACTCTACCGCGAAAAGTGAATTTCCGTGAAGTAGGATTTTTTATTTATAAATCGAATATTTTCATAGTTATAGCATAGAAAACATAAATATCTTACATATATTACAAATATCATATTATTATTGTATCTTTCTCCGGTACATAGTTTAATTGTCAGAAGGCTTAGAAGAAGTCATCGTGGGGCTTAGATAAAAGTTCTCCGAAATCGCAAACAAAGATGCTTCTGATGCATTGCAATGTAGAAGCATGTTTGAGAGAAATGAACCTGCGTGAGGCTGAGCCAGTCAGTGGCCAGAATAGGAAGAGGATATAACTGACGCAGACAACCGAACGCGCACTGTATCATTTTCACGGTCTCGATCAACTTTTTAATGAACATACAGTACTGTATATACTTTAATGAGCACAGTACTGTATATACTTTAATGAACATACAGTACTGTATATACTTTAATGAACATACAGTACTGAATGTATATTTAATGAGCACAGTACTGTATTTGAAAAAACCGCGATAGAGTGAAACCGAAGCACGAAGTGGCGAGGGACAATTGTATTGAGGGGGACACGATATACCAAGGTCTATTTATAGGGGAAATAATCAATCCAAATTAAATATTTAACCCAACCCCTTGGGTTCTCAATGCCTCTGTCCCAGGGTACTTACACAATCTGTTTTATTTATTCTGATCATGTAAACTATAACAGCTATAAGGACAGACATAAAAGTCTTGATAGATATGAAGACTGACCTGTCCATCTATATGCCTGCGAATTTCAGGTCAGGCTTTCCGTTTGCTGCTTTTATAAGGATGTTACCCCGATGCAGCAGTGTCACATGTGCTGAAAAACCCGGCGGCTATCATGGGCGATGGTAGGAAGACCTTCATCCAGCAGCCAGAAGGAGGATCTGACATGGACACTCACCTTGAAGACTCTTTAAGGTCAGAACACAGGGGGACAGCAAGGGTCCAAACTCCCATCCGGAGAAAACATGTCTGATTTGTTTCCTCTTTGAGTTTTTTCAAACTTGTCGCATGTAAGAACTCAAGGTTATTCAGAACTAAGAGCAGGAAGATACGACCGATGTGGTAAAAGAGTTACAACTCGATGGACTTTAAAAATATATCTCCTCAATTAAATATGCTTTCAGTGCCTTGCAGGCTGTCTACTCAAGGCTAAGACTTTCAATGAAGCATAGGGAAGGCATTATGAAGGAATAGAAGGTAAACAGTCAGAGGAGAACAGAGAACTGTGTTTAAGGGGTAGAAATGTGATCATTGTCAATCAGGAAGAGTCCTGGCTCCATAAAATGTGACCTTCATTTAATAAAACCACACTATCTAAAAGATCTACTATCATACTGCCTAAAATTCACTTCAATCACATTCAATTCAATTTGTTTTTGTATAACATCTTTTACAACAGGGTTGCCCAAAGACCCTTTACATGGGTGTGTTGTGATACATTACAACATCATTACGATAGAATATCACAAAATACGGAATGGAATTCCTAGAATGTTGAGAAGTAATGACCTCTATTTGCTTTGTATTGCTTATCAATTTAAGTATTATGTAGGTAATTAAATGGGATCAATTGCTGATTCCTCCTGGGAGTATAATGGATGCTAAAATGAGTAAACGGCATCGATGGCTGAAACGCGCCTCTCGGACGTTCCTTCGCATCATGCAGTGTGAATGGAGGGAACGAGCCATATCCCATAATTCACCAGGGCAGACATGTGATATGCCTGGTTCTCAGGCAGTTTATGGTGGATTGGATGAGCCCTAAAATTCCTTTGATTTTAAAGGCTTCTTTGCATTGATCGCTTGTACACTTTAAACAGACAAACTGTTATTATGGGCCACAAATATTGACGTCAAGCAGAACAAACATAATCGCATAAAATACTGGAGGTGATGAAGCGGCGGGCCGGAGATGCTCGTTAACTTTACTAATGACTTATTGAATAAAAGACAAACAATGCGATTGCTCTGATAATGAACGCCTGATGATGGCCGGGCCACTCTGGAGATCATATCTGCAGCTTGCATATTGATCTGTTTAATGTACTGATGACAGCACAAATGACTTGAAGCGCACCTTCTCACTTTAAGGAGTGTTATTTTAGTGAAGAGTCTTGGTGGGTCTGACCAGCTCCCAGAGGGGGAGCACATCTGCGCCATGGGTTTTAGCATCTAAAGGACTCCTATCCCTGCCAGTCCATTCCATGAGGAGAGGCCAGAAGGTGCCCCACAACATCACGCTTGCTCAACAGTGATCCAATAGCCAGGGGACCTGGGAGGGGCTCATCTGACCCAGCCCATGGCAAATGGGGGGTCCAAAAGCCAGCAGGGCACCAACAACCACACACCAGCCACAGCCTGAAAATCAGCTGTGTACTTTGGTCACATGGTCTGCTGGTGGGCCAATGGCTGTGACCGGTTGGGGGGAGCGAGCCCGTCTCGCCCACGGCGGGGCACTCACACCCTCTGAGAGAGCCCTCCATTATGTCTTCAAAAACGACATGGGGACGTCTCTGCGGGAGGACAATTACAGCCCATCCAAGCTCCATAAATGCCGGCGCGGCCAAGGTCACCTCCGCGGTGTGCGGACAGCCGGCAGCAGAGGGGCGGTAAGACCTGGCCACGTTTTACGGGCTCTCCCCCTCATCACAGCCCTCGGGGTTCCACGGAGCCACCCTGGGAGTGTAGCGGCTTGTTTGTAGGGGCCTACTGCCGATGACGCAGACGCCCACTGACTTCGTTTGGACGATTCTCGTGTAAGCCGGGTAAACTGAGGCCCTGCTAGATGATGATTAAGCAGGACATAGACTCAAAGAGAATGTGAAGATAGCCATCTTTCTTTTTAAATGATTTCATATCTTTAAGCAAATTCAGATACACACAGCAAACCAAAGCAACTCTACAAAATACAGAGTGATCCTGCATCAGCATCAGCGATATCAAGTTCCAAATAAGGCTACACGTTAAATGGCGTACGTTTAGTCTTCCACTCTATATTATTACCGTTATTATTACAGATAATTTTAACAGATGGGCTGGGGATCAAATTTCTATACTGTTATGCTGTCATCTATACGAATTTTAACATCCCATAGGAAGCAATGTCCCTGCAAGGGCGTGCGTCACACAAACCAAGGTGAAAAATTCTACGTCCAGTGCGTTTCAGATGAATTTATCAATCACGTCGATTCCTCTCCGTACGGCCACGAGGAAAATGGCACCGTCAGCTTTTAGTCGGAGTGCGTCTGGATACATTAAGGGAAAGTGCACAACCGTAAAAGTGACCCGTTTGTTTTCCGGAAGGTGCAAATGTGGCATTTACTGTATTTGCAAAGCTTTTTTAGTCATTTAAAAGGCAATGATGATAAAGATATAACTGTGACTAAAAACAGGCAAGATCGCGGCGTTTTTTTCTGTGATTTAGTGCAGTGTGTCACTGTTCACTAAACATATTCATTTAGATTCTCTTTTGAATCTGTGCCCGACCAGTTTCGGACGCCAGCCGGAAAGGCGACATGCCTGCTCCTCTCACCCTTCGATTTGCACGGAAGTCATATCACTATTGATCCGGGGAGTGCAGTAAATTGAACACTCTCTCGCGTTCCCCCGCGCTCATGTCGGCGGATGCAGTATTTTACCGTCGATGGCGGCAGTCACCGGCAGTTAAGCCGGCTGGATGAGGGGGTGGCAGGCGCTGGGCGTTGGCCCCCTAAGGAAATGCCTGCTCCGCACATCCTTGAGGTCCTTGAGAGCCTGCTGGTCACCAAGAGTCGCATACTGGTGTGTTCAGTCATGACTGGTGTGGGAGATAACAGACTGTACAGACATACAGTTGGCCAGTGTGTACATGCTTTCAGACAGGGAGGTGCAGTGTCATACATGCATATCAGGATTCATTTTATAAGCGGAAGCATGACAAGGATATCGGTGGTAGGCTTTAAGCAGGCCCTGCTCCTTCTGTGTGTGCGTGTGTGTGTGTGTGTGTGTGTGGGGGGGGGGGGGTTAGGTATATATTACATTGTGGGGAACAAATGTCACCACAATGTGATTAAAACCCTGTTGTGGGGACTCACTTTTGTAAAAATTTGTGACTGCTATCAAAAAACTAAAAATGACAAAAAACATCTTTTATTTTTTTCGTTCAGTAACGGTTAGGTTTAGGGCTGGGCAGAGGTTAAGGTTGCAATTGTTGGGATTACAGTTTTCCCACAGAAATTAATGGACTGTCTGTATAAAGATATGAGTACAAGCGTGTGTGTGTATGTTTGTGTGTCGGTGTGTGTGCGTGTCTGTCTGTGTTGTCTTGTACTTCATAGAACATATTCATGGAAAGTTACGATACCTAAAAAGATGGACATCGAACAAGCAGCTCTACAGCACAAGCTGCTTCACACCAGCTTTCGCACACACTGTGTTTCTCTGCAGATGACAGAACCCTGGGGATTATTTGCTGATATTATATAAGGAAACAGGTCAGGTCACAGCACAATAACTGAGCCTGTGTTCATGCGTGTAAAGGCTGAGTTATGCGGTCAGCCACAACACGGATGTTCAGTAATAGGGCCGTGACACTTTGACCCCCTGAGATGTCTCGCGGTGGGTGACCTTCCGTGTCGCGTGACCTTAACTAGCACCGCAGAAAGCAGTGAAGGCACGAGGCTTCAGATGCCTCACATGAAGCGGATAGCGGCCTCGCCGCAGAGCACGTGATGGAAATGAGGTCTCCATGGTGATGTAGGCCGTCCGCAGTGCCAGGGTGGGCTGCCCAATGCCCGCCAAGCAACGCTAACTGGGAGCATCATTAAAAAGGGCACTGCTGAAGCTCCCCAAGGCCCGGTCGCACATCCCTCCCTGCCAGCCCTCTGTTTGCATGATTATGTCATGGGGTACCTCCATGACTGGGTGCTTGACTTTTTCCAGTCTGGCGTGGAGAATTTAGTTTCGTTCGAGACATTTAGTTTCGTTCGAGACATTTAGTTTCGTTCCAGTCTTGGGATTCGCTGGTTGAACTGTTCACCTTTTCCCAGTAATTAAAGAATCGCCATTAAGAGTCCGCACCTGTGAAGCTGTCGGCCTTATATTCCCATATTCTCATCCAGGGCATTTCACATCATACCACTGCCTCACAATTTCGTCCTGATAGGTGGTTCCCAGATGTTTCTCCAAAGAAAATTTGTTCTGTCACGTGATTCCTTAATGTCTACATTTCCTGTTCCATCTTTGGCCTGACTGGGGCTGGGGGTTGGGGAGGGAGGGTGAAATATCAATCTTTTGTCAATGGCTCAAGCATTTGTGACTTTCTGTCCCATAAATAATCAGGCGTCATCAGACAGATTTGCACTGTTCGCTCTTTCGAGTAAATCACCCAGTGCTCCAGAAGAGGCGGCACGCCAGTTGATTCACGGTCCCCGTTGTGACAACATGTGACAGGTGTGGGACACGTCATTTCAGGGCAGGGTGTTGTGCATAATCCACCCAGGTGCGTCGGAGAGGTGTGGATACCCTGGCAGATTCAGTGGGCCTAGCACTTTACGGGGGCCCCAAAATCCACCATGTAAAATCTATCAAGTGACCCACATCCAAATTGGTAATATCTACCTATCAGACCTGTATGTCTTCATAACTGAAAATTCCAATGCAGGCGGGGCCCAAAGTGACTATTTGTCAAGGGGCACAGATAGGAGTGCTGCTAGGTACTTTGGGTCCCATGAAATCATATCAAATTGGGCTCCCAGCCCAAACCAATCTAATAATGATCTACATTTTTTAGAGCCACTCACTGGGGGCACTTAGGATGATCCTAAGCCCCACCAGCCCTAGATCTATCTTCATCCTCCACCATTTGTAACCGCAGAGATGTAACCGTCCTTCATTTGCATGTGATAAGAGACCATAAATGTTCATCCATTCTGCTCTTCGCTATTTGATGGCCCTTTTCTGATGAACATAGCCAAAATGTGAAAGATGGCCCTGTTTTTATTGGATAATCCTTTAATGGCTCGACGCTTTAATAATTCCTGACCACGAGCTCTGCTCCGTGGCCGACGAAGATTATCTTCTCTCTCTCATTCCCATCAGCGCTGGACCATTTAATATACGGGAGACCAGGAAGTGCCATGAAGTCAGCGGCAACGTTCTCCGTCTCGGAGAGAATCACACTTTGCCGCGCACTTGTCTTTGCGTCTGCTTTCCTGATCGATTTGGCAGGCAACCCCGGCCACAGCTCAGATGCCGGAAACCGCGCATACAGCACAGATGGTGCAGACGGTGTAGATGGTGACACTGTGCACCCTAAGCTGAGCCTCAGCCTGCTCTGCCCCCTATTCATTCCGCCTCTTACTTGCGCCACCTGATACAGGTTCCGCCCCTCACTCGCCCTGCCTGACACAGGCTCCGCCCCTCACTTACTCTGCCTGATATAGGCTCCGGCCATCACCCACCCTGTCTGATACAGGCTCCGCCCCTCACTCGCACTGCCTGACACAGGCTCCGCCCCTCAATCGCTCTGCCTTATACAGGCTCCACCCCTCACTCGCACTGCCTGATACAGGCTCCGCCCCTCACCCACCTGTCTGACACAGGCTCCGCCCCTCACTCGCACTGCCTGATACAGGCTCCGCCCCTCACTCGCATTCCCTGATACAGACTCCGCCCCTCACTCGCACTGCCTGATACAGGCTCTGCCCCTCACTCGCTCTGCCTGTCATTTACTCCCCCTTTATTTGGGATGTTAGGAGTCTGCAGCACAACTTGCTTGTTTTTTTTTTCCTGATGTGAGATGCTCAAGCCAATTAAGAAATTAGGTCTAAAAGAAAAATGATTAAAGTGGCTTTCTGGTTTGTAAGCATCCAGTTTATCTGGCAGATTCATTTATTTAGTAATACCAAGGTCAGAAGAAATTTAGCTGTAGTTCTGTGTGATAACAGGACAGTCACGATGCAGGGAGTGTTTTTATTGCTCATACCCTGTGCAGTAGCTGGATCAGAGACTGACCAGAGTGACCGTTGTGATCTCCAGCCCAAAAATGAAGGCAGAGATCAGATTTTCCGAGTGGATTGTTTTCTCTTTTATAACCAGAGACACCGACACTGCTGAGCAGTGAAGGAAATGATGTAAAAGTGAGGAAACTCATTCCCTCAAAGACACCAAGCCCGGTGTCTTCCTCCCTTCCACCCCCGAGCCGCGGTGGAGTAACTGGTGGCCTCGGCGGGGTGGCGGCCGCCCATCTCCCGCACGTCCTTGTCACTTTTGCATAATTACACCTGGCCTGTGACAATATAACGAAGAGAAAAACACGTCGTGTCATGGATGGAGCTGCCTCCCATCACCGCGCTGCTCACTTCCCACTTACATTTACGCCGCTGTGGATGTTGCGAAGCAGGGTGACACTCCACCTGTATGCCGCCCCCCCCCCCCGCTCTTATATTAACTGTGCAAGACGCCACTGCACTTTTGTGCCACTGAGACACGGTTCCCAAGACTGATTCAGTGCTTCCTCAAACACACCTATGCGTGAGAGAAATATGGACTTTGCAGATAAAAAGAATATGAATTCTTGAGGGGATCAGCACCTCAAGCAGCCGGTCGCCTCTTGGGAGCGGTGCCCCCTATTGGCTAGCCTAGAGCAGTGTTTCCCAGCCTAGTCCTCGGGGACTCCACAGACGCTCCACATTTTTGCTCCCTACCAGCTCCCACATTTTAGGACGTTCTGCGGGTCCCAGAGGATCGGATTGAAAAACACTAGCCTAGAGGCACACGACCAGAGGAAAGTGGCCCTGCAGTCACATTAAGACCACCACTGCTCTGTAGGGCTGCCCCCGACTAAAGATATTCCTAGTCGACTAACACTCCTGCATTTTAGCGATTAGTCGAATAATCGTT
>JAODKN010000102.1:1058873-1083370 GCA_026774425.1 Petrocephalus zakoni | reverse complement strand
AATACTAAACATCTGAACTCAAAACCCCCCCCCCCCCCCCCCCCCCCGACAGATTCACAGGCTTAATGGCATGCGATTCCAAGGCAAATGTCAGAGGCTGTGTGCAGAGCCAGGCTGGGAGAGCGAGACACTTGGATAAATATAAAAGTCTGATGTGGTCCGTGCACCCTGCCACTAACGCACCTACAGGGGGAGGGAAATCTTAATCGTTCTATCGCTGGAATGACAGCCCTGCGTGGAGGTGGGGGGGCAGCCGCAGTGCACAGCAGGTCAGATGCCGTAACACGCACTGCATTCAATCAGAAGGCTGTTGTCATTGTTTGTCGTCGTTGTTTGTACAGAGATGCTATAGGTCGACGTAGTTATGCATGCTGTTTTATATGCAGCTTAGTGGGATTTCTGGTCTCCTATACGTGCCGCTGTTATATGTCATTCATAAACAGAGAAAGTGGATTGGTGAGTCCGGTATAAATCCGCGGCATGATGTTCGTAGGCTTTTGTTTTATGAATGCACTGGTGACTCTCGCGAAGGACATTGTTTATGACACCGTTTCGGCTTTTTATTGCCTGGGATTGTAGATCTGGCATTTGGGGTTAGGGGTATAAAGCCTGTAATGAAAATTGGGAGTGTAGATGTGGCTCCTTCCGTAGTTCCGTGATCCTTTTGGAAAACCTTCCATTTCCTGAATCGGTGTTTCCTAAGTGGTGGCGTGTTTAGAGATGGGAGCTGATTGGCTCGCATGCCCCATCGTGCCCCGCAGGCATCGTCCGCACCGCCCTCCCCAGCATGGACCGTGAAGCACGGGACCAGTACCTGTTGGTCATCCAGGCGAAGGACATGGTCGGCCAGATGGGTGGGCTCTCGGGGACCACGACCGTCACGGTCACGCTCACCGACGTCAACGACAACCCGCCTCGCTTCGCTCGCAGTAAGCCGACACCTTCCGCCGCGCTTTCTACTTAAATTCCGGCATGACTCTGCATTCTGGGTGATCCAACGCCATCTGCTGGTTGACCACAGACTGGTCAGGCTTTCCTGGACCACTGGTTAACCACAGACCAGTTGGGCCAACATCGGTTATCCAATATTGGTTAATCACAGACGGTCAGGGTGCCCAGAACATGCTAAATGACTTAGATCCTATGTATCGCGACAGGACACACCAAATCATATTATTATATGTAACTAGGAAATTATATTGGGGTGGGGCTGTGAGAGAGTTCCCCCACAATGCATCACTCCCCTTTCCCCCAGCTGACATAGACAGACCTGTCGCGGTGTGGGCCTCTCTGCCCGGCTGTCATCATCTCACCATCACCTCCGTCTCACTCATCATGACGTCGGGCTTTTGCAGAATCCTACCAGTTCACCGTGCCGGAGTCGCTGCCCGTGGCCTCTGTGGTGGCCAAGATCAAAGCCACGGACCTTGATGTCGGACCCAACGCCGAAATGGAGTACAGGGTCATAGACGGGGATGGACTGGTCATGTTCAGAGTCACGCCAGACAAGGACACGCAGGAGGGGGTCATCACTCTGCAGAGGGTGAGGTGGCCGCTTCATGTTTCCCCCGGTTTATCCCATCAGCGCGCAAACCCTCCTGCCTGCGAAATGCCACTTTTCTTCAGTTAACGGAGAGGTGAAAAAAATATACATCAAAGATTTTGCTGAGAGTGAAAAATATTCTCGCGTAGCACATCTCTGAAGGGTTCATTTCCGGAGATGTTAAACTGATGAAAGTGTCGTCTGCCATCATATGGGCCGAGTGCTAATTATTCCAACAGAAATAAACAAGGTTAATTAACGAAGCCATGGCTTCCGTCTTTGACTGGCTGCCAGAGCCATTGACTCGCTTGGCCCGTCTTTATCATCCTGTGGAAAGCAGCTTGTCACTGTTTTCATAGCTAAATTAGCTAATTATTATTGAGCGTTAAATATATATTAATCATAATGTTTTTGCATTATGGAACTGGCTGTACTGACACATTTCATCAAATTACATTGTAATAATATATATCTTAAACCCCTGGAGCTTAACAAGTACAGTACAGCTTTGTGCTAACAATGCAAAGGTTGTGGGGTCAAATCCCACAGAGCGCACATGAATTGTAACCCTTTCCTCGACCATAAGTTACTTTCGGTAATAGCTTTGTGTAAATGAATGCCTCACACTCAATACCTCGCAATACCCTCCCACTCCTCCGGTGACACGCAGCCGCTGGATTTCGAGACGAAGAGCAGCTACACGCTGCGTGTGGAGGCCGTGAACCGCCACGTGGACGCCCGCTTCCTCGGCCAGGGCCCCTTCAGCGACTCGGCCACGGTGCGCGTCGGCGTGGAGGACGTCGACGAGCCCCCCGTCTTCTCCGCGCCCCTCAGCACCATGACCGTGTCCGAGGCCGCCAAGGTGGGCTCCGTCGTAGGGACGGTCTCAGCCCATGACCCGGATTCATCCAACAGCGCCATCAGGTACCACCCTACCCAGGCCTGGCAGTCTACTGGCCTGTCTCTCTCTCTGTAGGTCTCTCTGACAGTCTCTCTGACTGTTTGTGTCTGTCTCTGTCTTCCTGCCTGTCTGCCTCTGTGTCTGTCTGTATGATCTATCTGTCTGTCTGTATGATTATCTACATATAAATTGTATGTTCCTCATACATTATGCATATCTAAAAATGGTTATAATTGATAATTTTCCACTGCACCCCATCACAATTCAGGAACAGTTCGTCAGCCCGTCGCCTGTATGTGCTGCTGTTGTGATGCTTCTCCTTGTACTGGCTTAGGGTCTCCCTGGGTTTTATCTGCAGTGTTAGACACCCTGCACACAACCTCCAATGCCACTGTAAAAGGGTTTTTATCTGCAGTGCTAGATGCACTGTACACACCCTCTGATCACCACTGTGTAAAGACTGTGTTTATCTGCAGTGTTAGATGCACTGTACACACCCTCTGATCACCACTGTGTAAAGAGTGTGTTTATCTGAAGTGTTAGATCACTGTACACACCCTCTGATCACCACTGGATAAAGAGTGTGTTTATCTGCAGTGTTAGATGCACTGTACACACCCTCTGATCACCACTGGATAAAGAGTGTGTTTATCTGCAGTGTTAGATGCACTGTACACACCTTCTGATCACCAATGTGTAAAAATGCAGCGATGAGTCCCAAAATGTCCTACCTACAGATAATTTAAGGCGATACAATAAAACTTAATTAATAGAAGTCTGAATGGTATCTATGTGTTTAAATCTGATATAAAATTTGTTATATCTGAGTTTTATTAAAGAAAAACAGACATGGACATGTCCTCATGCCCCTGCCCGCCCCGCCGTACAGATCAGGCTGCCGTCTCGTGCGTACTCTGAACGCCCAGCTCGAAGTGGCTGGTGAGGGACTCTGCACCCCTATGAACTTTGCTGACAGGCGCGCGTGCATCTCGCTGCAGGATCTCCGAGACGTAAATGGCAGTTTTGTTTAACAAGGAGAGGTTATTCCCATAGAGGATGTAACGGAGGCTACATCCACAGCATTCAGAAGGATGTGGCATTTATCTGTTTGTTTCTCTCCATCTTCCCCATGATGGATAGATGGAGTTATTTTCAGATAATTTATTTCCGCCTGATTTTTTTTTTGTCACTCGGAGAAGGACATTCAGCAGGTGTAAGTCAGACGGACGCACCGTGGAGGTGAGCTAATTACCTCACCGTGCCTGTCCAATCAGAGAGATGCATGGCATCTTACGCGCAAAAAGATGACTTGCTTCAAATGACATTTCGAGTTTGTCCTACTGCATCATATTATGTTCGCCCATATGGTGCATTTCTGCTGTTGATGTCAATGGCGGCCTCACCGCAAGGCTGGGATTTCCCCGTCTCATACAGATCTCTCTCTCTCCAGGTACTCCATCGACCGCAACACTGACCTGGAGCGGTTCTTCAACATCGACGCCTTGACCGGGGTCATCAGCACGGCCAAGCAGCTGGACAGGGAGGCCAACGCCGTTCATAACCTCACCATCTTCGCCATGGAGAGCCGTGAGTGACCGCACGCCGACACGCCATCCCTTTGGTGAAACGTCTTGGTGTCCGCCTAGTGGTGAATGTGAGTGTCTCTGGCTCTTAGACCCTCTATTAAATGTCACCAGAGCACTCTGAGAGACCCTACAGTAATACCTAAAGCTTTCATGGGAATAGCTTCAAAGATGTTCTCCCCCTCATCAAACCCCAAAGAGGTGTCTGGGAGGAGCCCATGAGCCTGATGGAACCTCTCCTCGATTTTGAGCTTTGTCCCTCCACTTGTGTACGCGGGGGCTGCAGTCACTGCTGCCGTGACCTTCAGCAAAGGGGCCTGTCCCTGTAACATCCTGGCAGGAGGTGGAGGGGGTATTGATTTGGATGATGGGGAGCAAAGTAGCTTGTAATTGTTATCTCTGCCGAGACTTCCTCATGTATACACGCCCTGGGCAACCAGTGCACGCGGTCCCACTCTATAGATCATTGTCAGAGGCGTCCTGTTGTCCTGAAGGGCATTGTGGGAAAGAAGATTGAAATGTCTTCTCCTATTTATCTTTTAGGCAACAGAGCTCTCAAAGATGCCAAAACATGCCACAAAACTGCTACATTTGACTCGCTAAAGTCTCTGAAAGTAATTCACAGTTAGAAAAAAGCACACCACGAATCTACATGGGGTAATGAGAGTGAGCATTCCTGCAGAGGAGACTGGCCGGTGAATTTAAAAAGCTGCTCTTCGATTTAAAGTCTGAAAAGTGAGGAAATTGATCGAAGAGCTTGGACAGCTTATTTCAGGACTTTGATGCCCTAAGTTTTCTTTGGTCTAAGTTGTTCTTCATTAGGAATGTGTCTCTCTCTATCGCCCTCTCGCCCTCTTTCATTCTCAGAAAGCATCCAGCCTAACAAATGTTTCATTTTTCTTTCATAAGATAATAAAATGATAAAATCCTTTTCCAGAAGTTAGAAATTTCAGAAGCGACTTTTGAGTAGCGTGGCGGAGAGGCATCTCTGCGTCTTGTGCGTAGAGCCAGCTTGGGGCTTGGAGGCTGACTTCAGCCTGATCTTTATTGATGGCTGGCTGGCCATCTGGGGGTCTCGGAGAGCCTGCTGTGGGCCCAGGTTATGCTTCTGGCTGGGGCACATCTGTCAGCATCTGCTATAAGCCACGTCCGGCTTTTAACAATCAAGTTCCTGTCACACGGCTCGCGGGGTCGGGGGGGGGGGGGGGGTCGGGGCGGCCGTTAGATAAGTCCCTTCCACTGTACATCTCCACATCTCCCTCCTTCTGCCTGGATGGAGGGAGAGCGAGAGAGAGGAAGGGAGAGAAAGACTGATGTAATTAACTGGCCCATCTTCCCCTCCTCACCTTGTTAAGTCAGCAACAGGTGTGCTGGACTCAGTAGCAGATGTGAGCAGTTTATTTGCAAATGGACCCTCAATCAGTGACGGCCTAGCAGGGTAGCAGCGGACGGTAGGGGTTCAGACGCATCACACCTGTCAAAGCTGGAGTCATGGAGTATAGCACGGGATCGAGAACCAACCCTGCTCTGTCGTTTGGAGTAAAGAGTCTGCTGTGAAGCTGTGGTTCTGGCCCCGGAGATGCAGCCTCAGGACCTCACTGTATGCAGAATGAGGTCTGTTACTGCCCTGTCAGGGGTGCAACAGGAACGTCAGGGTGACGGGTGTGTCAGGGGCACTCAGAGGAAAGTACTACTGAAGGCCGGGGTGGTCTCATGGGCAGGCAGGAGGTGGTTCAGGGTCTGAACCCTTGATCCTGAAGATTGATGAAGGGACGTGGTGGAAATGGCCACTTCAGAGGAGCAGCGGCCACTGGTTTAGGCGCATGTGTTATTCCATCATTAGTGAGGATCACATCCTGGAGGAGGGCAGTCACTTTCATTCAACCGTGGCAGGTTTGGGATGGCAACAGATCCAATGAATAGGAGAGGCAGTCATGCTTGTGTAGCTAATATCCCGGGCATCTCGGGGTCCCCATATCTGTGTGATGTTAGACATCAACATCGGGATACGAGAAGAATGCGAGGGGTAAATGTTTACGTGATCCTGCAGAATGAAACCAGGGGGGGAAACTGACCCAGAGCTGATATCACTCACGCCGTCATATAGAGCTGTTAACGCAGCAACATGTAAAATGGCAGGAACTGAAAAAAGCCATCGGAACATTAACACACCTCATACACTGCTGTTTAACACTTGCAATGCAATAATAATACTAGGGAATATCGGGATAGATTGATGGATGGACGGACAGATGGATGGATGGACGGACGGATGGATGGATGGATGGATGGATGGATGGATGGATGGATGGATGAGTTAATGCAGCATTTCCCAACCCAGTTCTTGGGGGACACTGGAAAGTTCATGTTTTTGCTTCCTCTCAGCTCCCAGCACACCTGCACCAGGTACTCGGTGTTCCTGTTTGGCTGGGAGCTGGGAGGGAGCAAAAATGTGGACTTTCCGGTGTTCCCCAGGGGAACTGGGCTGGGAAACACTGGGTTAATGGGTGACATTTGACGCAGCGTGATGAACGGTGGGTGCTGACTGGTAAAAGCAGTGTGATATTCATGCTCCCTCTGTATCAACCTCTGTCTCATTGCAGATGACCCCTCTCAAGTGGGAAAGGGGATTGTCCTCATTACCGTAACGGACATTAATGACAATGCTCCCATCTTCGCCATCGACTACGAGACCTTCCTGTGCGAGACGGCCAGGCCTGGACAGGTACCCTGCAGAAGCCTCTTTAATCATGTTTGTATAGGAGCAGGGTCAATGTGCTCAGCGCGATGGCAGTGCTGTGGGTTAGTTTCTGTAGCTCTGTCTAGGGTTTTGATGTTAGATTCCCCACCAACCTGTTGCTGCTACACCTGACACTGCTACACCTGACACAGACCGGATGATGAGGTGTTGCTCATCCTCCTTAGAAAGCCCGGAGGCTTTGGCCAGCGTAGCTCTTAATGACTTTAATGCTGATGATGGTCTTGGAACTACTGGGAGGTCCTGTAGAGTTTAGCTTGGGCTCAGGGTTCTCCATGGTCTGGTGAATATCTTTGAGGACTTCCTAGGCTGCTCTGCACTGCAGTGTGTACCGATGTTAAGTAGCTGTTTCAGTGTCGGTTTGGACATCTGCTCTTCTGCTTCGTTATCAAGCACTTTACAGTCATTATTTACATTTATTTAGCTAGGTACAGGTGAGTAACAAGTAACACCAAGAGAACCTAGTAGGGATTAAGTATGACACACAAAAAACCAGTGATGTCAAATGAAAGTAATAGAGCAGTCCACAGAGACATAGAGCTGGAGAAGGTCGGATGAGGTCAGTTGAGGTCCTCCTTAAAGAGATGGACCTGATTGTGGATAAACTGGCATCTGCCATCTCAGCCCCATGAAAACTTGCTCCGTGCTTCTCAGGTGGAAAGTGGACTCTGCTAGTAGACACCATGATAAGTAGGAACTTTACAAGCACCAACTTCTTCCATGTCACTGATTAGCAAGGAGCCAAGTTTTAATAACCTATTCTCTTTCAACCTAATTAAGCAGCTACCTTTTCAAGAGGCCACAGCTCTCTGGATCATCGGTGTCTCCATCTCTGATGCTTAAATTAATTCCTTTCAGTAAAGGGTAATGAACCTCAGTACCTTCTTTAGATGTAACCACTACATGCAAGAGTAGATCTATGGTAGAACCCTTTGCTGCAATTTGTTTTGTCAAATAGTAGAGCCTATGCCTGTAAGACCCTGCAAATGAGTAACTTTCAGCTGTTCACAGTGAGTATTGTTGCACATTGGCTTGAATCCTGCTATGAATTGGTTGGAAGCATCCCTCCTGTCTTCAGGTCCATCCACTTGGAGCACTTAAAGGTCTTCATGGCAGGACAGAACATGATGACATCTTACTCCTCACTCTATAGTTGGTCTTGTTGTTACTTGCATAGTGGATTTTGGTCACCTTTGGTTGTCTGGCTGGCTGGCTGTTTTAGTAACATGATGAGTTTAAAAGGTTCGGGGTCTGTCAGCTGTCCCTCCACCTCACCCCGATTAGTTTGGGGTCCCATCATCAGTACTTAAGCCCATCTGCTATCCTGCTGAATCTCGCTGATACCAAAACCTGAAATATCTGATAATTTTGAAGCTGCGGTGATGTCCTCAGATGCCACTTTCGCGGAAGACACTGCAGGCCCTCATCTCATGCCATTGAAGGCTGAGGGCAACATCTATCTGTTTGTTTATCTGAATGCAGCCGCTTTGCCTTCTACCCGTAAATCGCTCTCCACCGTCCCACTCCCCTTGTAAAAGTTTGAAATTGCCTCACCGTCTGATTCTAATTGGATAACAAGGCCAATTCTGAAAAAAACAAACAGCTTGATTGTGTTGCTGATTGAAAAGCTGGGAGGCGGCTGGAAGTGGTTTAAAAAACAATCCACTTGTTCCGTCGGGGCTCTCATCTTTTGAAAAACTGAAAGGAAGGAAGAACGAGTGCCGAACTTTCCGGAACTTTCTGGAAGGGCAGCTGTTTGTCTTGAGCTATTAGATGCCTTTTGTTTATGCCCCTAAATCCCAGAATCCTCTTTGTTTTGGTCTTGTGATGCCCAGGAGGCAATCAGGATAAGAAATTAACACAGTGTTAAAATCTCCAAGAACTTGGAGTGATTTTGCCCCCTCACTGCTACCCCCCCCCAGCATCTATTTAAATTACTTTCCAATCACACTGGGACTGTGATTACTGATTTCTGACTGACAAACACTGTCGATAAACACTGTCAAGCCCAGCGTCATTAAAGCACAGTACCGCTGATGGGCCGGCAGTGATGCTCTCGAGATTCTCCCCCTGCCGCCTTTATTGGCATCTGAGCTGAGTAGAGATTGGGAGGACCCCACATGGCGCTCCCGTGACAATAAAAGCAGATTCTGTAGTAGTTAAGGAGAAAATGCCCCCTAGGGCCGATTCATCAGGAGCACTACAGCTGGAAGCATTATGGGTAAAACTGCATGCTCAGGCAACAGATAACAGCAAGTCACTCCAAAGTTCTAGTTCTCCAAGACGCAGGCTCTTTAAGTTATAGTTGAGATCAGTTGTTTTGCGACAGGAATGTGCCTTGAAGTCCTGGATCCTAGTTGAACGCCAGCCCAAGAGCTGGTGAAAACCATCACTCGGTAATGGTTAGAGCAGCTCTCTTCTGACACTGCCATATTATACAGAGGGAATAATTCATGTTTTTGTCAGCCTTTGTTATTCTTGCGTTATTCTCCTGCATGAAGGATAAAAGTGACACAGATCGGTGATATGAAGAAATACGGTACAGGGAGAGTTCAGAGGCTCGTGAACATCTAACTAGTGGAATGAAAGAGAGCAGATTAGCTGCCTCTGCTGCCTACAGCTATAGCTATGGAGAGCACTGAGGATTACAGCCTTAGCAGATGACTCTATGATACACGGAAGCCACAGTTTGGTGAGCAAAGGCCTTCGGGACAGAACCTTCGTTTGATGCACGTTTCAGGCACCAGCTGAGGAAGTCTGGGCCCAGCTTGAAATCTGCTTCTGGAGCGGGTTGGACAATGGATGGATGGATGGATTCGGATTGGTTCCGATTCGAATTGCTCTTGAGTACCTTGTCTAGGTTATCTTTGCTGCTTAAATCGATGGTCTTGTTCTTGTTCATGCACCATTGCAGTTGAGTCCCAGGCTCCTGTCATTGGTGTCTCTCATGATCCACAGCCCTCAAAGGGCCTGCAGATCATCCTGTGAGGGAGGAAAGGTCTAGCAGACAGATAAGGTGGCACTGCGTGTGTTCGTGTAGCTATCGGTATGTCCAACAGAGGGTGTTGCTAGAGATTTTGGGCCTTATGAAAGCATATCATATTGGGCCTGCAACTCAGACCAATCCGATTGCGTTCTAAATTAACGGTTCTTTTTGCAGTTCCGTGGCTTTGGCAGTGTTTCCTACCCAAGGCAAGAAGGCTTCAGTGTTTGGAAGAGTTACAAGTTTCAGACTGGGACCTGTGGCCTGTTACCCGTGGTGCCAACAGTCCAGCCTCCATTAATCAGCTTGAGCAATGACTCTTGACCATGAACCGTAGATGTAATACTTCACCATGCCCTATGGATACACCGGTTAAGGGCTCCGGAGGTATCTAATGTGCTGCAGTAGTATCTGGAAACCAGTGGCTTCTAAATTTATCTACTCAGCCCGAGTGCTTTTTGCATAGAGAGTAGCAGCGGCACTGCCAGCCCAGCGAGTCTGTATTCTGACCCTGCGGGGCTTCCGATTGGCTCCCCAGTACGCAGCGAGTGCGACGCTGCTTGTAATGCCGGCAGAATTAAAGCCTAAGCGGGAAAACTGCTCATATTGGCCGTTTTAAACTAAATAAATCCCACTCATTATTCATGCAGGGTTTAAGGGTTTTAGTCAAGGGGAAAAATATTCCAAAGTTTCCCCATTCCCTTGCCAAATAATCACTTACTGTAAGTGCAATAGATAAAACTGTTGTTGAATAAATAAGTGGCAAACAAATCTCTAACCACAAGGTCATATTTCATATGTATGTGTGTATATACATATATATATATGGCTGGACTTACGATTTCTCAATCCCACGATGGTCAAAGAGATACGACAAAATTGTAGAAATATTTTAAGTGTGACGCGGCAGGCAAACGTGGCCGCGTGCGTGGTGCGATAGGGTGGGACGCTGCCAGGATGTACGCATCACTCTCGCCAGTGATCGACAGAGTTCAGTTGTCTTGGTGTTAGAGCGCGTATTTCTCTCTGTGTTTTTGGCGTTTCGAAGCCCATTTGATATTTTCAAGTTACGATGGGGAATGCATCCCCATCCTAAGTCAGGGAGTACCTGCATTTTTGCGACGTGACCACTAATGCACCGCCAATGGATAATCAATACGCCATTGACTTTTGTTAACTAAATGAACGAAGTGAGCTGGTGCTGAAATTCAGTGAATTCGTTGAACGGCTGAGGTGCCCCAGAGGAGAGGTTTGGGAATCCAGCCATCCAACAAGGCATCGGTAACTTTTTGGGGAACAGAAGTAATTCTTGTTAGTTTTCATTGTGCTACTTTTAATCTGCATATGTCATAATGTTAAATTGTCTTTGAGCAAATATACACTTATTACCCAAATAAACAGTACAAAACACATATATATAAACATGCATATACATACACACACGTACAGTAGCTGGTGTTTTACATGTCCTTCCTCCTACTCACTGAGAGACACTGCATGGCGGATTGGGTTCGTGCCAGTCCTGCAGTTGGGTGGCAGCCTGGCACTGGGCGTTTGACCCAGGCAATGCCTGGACATCAGGGTGCCATGGAAGGCCTGGCTAGTCCGCACAGACCATCAGCAGATACTCCACCCTTTAATTGTCCGTCCCTTTGTTTACGTAAGTCCTTTCCGAGTGCCGAGGCAGCGAAGAGCCTGCCTGGTAGTTATTCGCGGCAGACTCGCCCCCCCTCGAATGTCACGCTTCAGTGTGAGGAGCGAGCTGCTTATTTCCCTCCGATAATCTGCATGCTACTTCATCAGGATGGGAGTGCGACAGGAAGTTGTATTTCAGAGCCGACGGGGAAGGGGGTTTGTTTTGCGTCGCGAAGAACGTGCTGCTTCTCGTGTTTCGGTGTAGCGGAAAGCAGGGAAGACCTCCGTTAGGCAAAACCAAAATAGACCTTTCGATGAAGCCCGGTGTGTCAGACTTCGCCAGTGCTGGGCACTGCCTGGTTCACAAAGAACAGTGTGATTCAGCATCCCTGCTGTGGGGTGGGGGGGGCTGTGAAGCACCGCCAATAGGCCTGATTTTGCTCCCACCCTCTTTCACACTCTCAGATTCGTCTTGGTTTCGTGCCCGAGCTGAATGGCTTCTCCGTCTGCATCGGTCGTTCTCGAACACGGCTCCTTTGCTTAAACAAAAGGATTGTTTTGTGTCTATGATGAGCATTGTAGCTGGTGAGGAAACAGTGTCAGTACACTGCTCTGCTGGATGCACGTGTTTGTGCTGAGAACGTTACCAAAGACAGCTTTTTGCTGATTAATGGTCCTCTCTGAGATGGTGGCCTCACCCTGAGAGCCTGTCCTCTCTTAGACGCTGTCCTCCCTATGTACGAGCAGAGGTGGTGGCTCCCGGGGCTCGCCGCCCATGCCTCTCCGTGTCTGAGCTCACCCTGACCGCCTGTCCTCCAGGTCATCCAGACCATCAGCGCGGTGGACAGAGATGAACCTCCAGGTGGTCATCGCTTCTTCTTTGCCCTCAGCCCCGAAGCAGCTAACAACCTCAACTTCACCCTCAGAGACAATAAAGGTCTGTGCTCCCCGTCCAAGTCAGGCTGATTCATCCTCTCTCTCTAGCTCTGTTTCTCTCCATCAAATGACTGGACTCTATTCATATAGTGCCATTGGCGTTTAAAAACAGAAGCCATAAACCTCCTAAACGATCGGCATGTACTGTAGTGCCCTGACACACACAAGAAGAGGTCACTTGAAACGACGCTGCACGGATATACCGTGGTGGTGCGTGTCGTGTGAAGGTCGCCCGTCTCCTGTCACCCCAGATAACACAGCCTCCGTCCTGACGAAGCGCGGAAGCTTCCGACGCCGGGAGCAGGCCGTCTACTGGCTGCCGGTGCTGATTGGCGACAGCGGGACCCCGTCGCTGAGCAGCACCAACACACTGTCGATCCGTGTGTGCGACTGCGATCCCGACGGTGTCGCCCAGGCCTGTGGCGCCGAGGCCTACACGCTGCCCGCGGGACTCAGCACGGGCGCCCTCGTTGCCATATTGGCTTGCGTCCTCACGCTGTTGGGTGAGTCGCCGTCGTCCTGCCCCTCGGCTGATCCGATTGGCCAGCACCACGCTGACAGCTTGATTGCTTCCTGTGCTGACTCATTAGCTGATTGATCTCTCCAGGTGACAGCTGATTAGGTGACATTCTTGAAGAGCTCTGCGTAAACACTTCATGGTGTCACCGCATGAGTAGCTTTGATTGGCTGATTGACTGATTAATCGTTTGGCTAATTGATTTATTGAGGGATTGATTCCAAGACAGTTTACAACCTGCCCAAATCATTTTTAGCATGTGGGTCACAGCAAGGTTGAAGCTCTCGGCTTTTAGAGAGCTCATAAACTAAGGGGATGGTCGCTGACAAGATGTGTTGGTATTTATCTGCACTGACATGCGTGTCAGACAGTTTAATAATTTGTTTTGCTATAATATTACCTTGGAGCCTATGTTATTTTAAATAAGCCTTAATTAATGTTTGGGTGGTGCTTAGAACATAAGAACTTAATTAGTATTACAAACAAGAGCCAGTCTTGCTTGTTTAGATATTTTAGATTTGGTAACATTTTTATGGAGTGGTGATTTGAATTTATCACAGGTCGGTGTCTCTCTTGTGTTAGACTTGTTTGTAGCCCTGCTGGCCCTTTGTGTAATGAAATGTTTCCATTCCTGCTCTGTCCTGTTGAATCCTTCACAACAGCAAAGAGCTGATGCTGAAAGTGTGGTGGACCTTGCCTAATCCGCTGAATTGCATCCCATCTTCAGAGATTCTTGGTTTTTAACTTGTATCTCCTCGCCCATCTTTGCACGGAAGCTCCAGACGGCAATCATTCTCGCTTACTTATGAAGGAATATCTCACTCGGGCCTTTTATTGATAATCATTGACAATTGCTCCCCAGGCCTTTAGTGAGGGATACTGGTGTAAAATGGTCTCTTATAATTATGGCTCTTTAAATGTGTCATGGTAGCCCCAGTTAACTCAGGCCTATCCCCCAGGTCTCCTTAGGCTTCTCATGGGAGTTTCACTTACACAAACATGGATTGAGGGCAGAGTGAAAAATGATTGGCTACCTCTCTGAAACAATGGGTGCGTTCTACTTCATGCAGTCGCTTGCAGCGCTGGCTTAAAGCGATGCATTCTGGTATTGACGCAATGCATGATGGTTAGGTTTTGGCCAATCAGAAATGACGAGAAGGCATCGCTTTAGGCCAGCACTGTAAGCGGCTGCATGAAGTCAAATGCACCCAATAAGATCTTGTCAGGTGTCAGACCAGCCAATCAGATGTCTTGGTCCCACCCCCTCCAGTTGGACCCACCTCCTCTACAATCTAATTGGTTTTCGCTTTGAACCAATAATTTTTCTTTCTGCCCTCAGAACACGTTTGTGTTAGTGAAACGCACACGGTGATCCTGTGGAACCTTTGACACATCTGTGTGAGGCAGCCCATCTGTTGACCTGATCGAGTAGGGACGGGGCAGTCCTCTGTGTATCCTGATGTGGCGCCCCCTTTCAGCAGACAGTGGTACTGTTGCACCACAAAGCCGTATGCTCCGTTAGCGTGGCATCGATTCCGCGTAATGGATCGTTTTTGCTATTCAATTACAGCAAATTGTAGATAATGTTGCATTGATCCATCTCGCCACTGCACATCCGTCTTGTCCTGGTGTGCATCGCCGCTGCTTAATCGCGCAGAGCTGCTGTGCATGTAGCCGTTTGTGTTTCTGTGTGGGGTTACTGTGAATCATTAAGGGATCTCACATGATCAGGCCACGCTTTACGGAAAAGATATCCTCTCTGCCTTTAAAAAGGGCTATCTGCTGCACTGTAGGGAGCCCCTTATTTACAGCACCTCTGAATCCGTACCCCAATTAAGGAGAATAAAACAATCTGATCTAACACCCCGCCGAGCTCTGTGTTGTTTTTTTTTTTACCGACTACTATCTGTACAGAGCAGGTGCAAATAATCATCATCCAGACAAGGCGTCCCTCCTAATGTTCTTACCTCCAGCTGAGCTCTCATATTTAAAGAGGTGTGTTAAATGTGTCCATCTGTATATCTTCAGTATTTATAAAGGTTTCTGAATCCCCTGCCGCGCCGTAAGCGGGGGTTTCTTCTGGAATAGAAGCTGCCGCTATCCTGTTTATCTCGGTCGCGGCTGAAAAGCACCCTACCCATCGTACTGTAGCAGTCACTGTTCAAAAACAGCAAAGCGAACAGCTTCTAATATGATATATAACGGTGATACAGCCTGCCCTGCCTGCCTGTGACTCCTGTCTCTGTTTTCCATTTGGATCTATTCTTCCCTGAAATAGGGGAGAGGGGGGTTCAGACTGAACATGTGACCTTCACAAATGACCAGGGCTAGCAGGACAGTCGCGTGCTTTTGAAGGGAGGCACCTGACTCGAGTTGTTTCATGCGTGAGAATCCACACCCTGTTGGCAACTCGCAGTTCTGGGTCATTAGTAGGCAGCCAGCTGAGCCTCAGAGACATGGTCTCTCCCTAACCACTGTTCCTGATGTCCTCTGCTAATCAGCACTGTCCATCCAAGTGCTGTCCCTCTTATCACTCCTACCACGTCCCACCTGACACCCCTTCCACCTGATGCCTGTCCTGACACCCTGTCCCTGGCTGACTGATGCTCCCTCCTGGCTAACCAATGCCTCCTCTTACACTCTCCCAGCTAACCAATGCCTATCCCAACTCTGTCCCGGGTAACTGCTGCCCTTCCCAGCTAACTGAGCCCCCCCCCAACACCTTTCCGGACACGTCTCCTAATGCCCTTCCAGCTAACTGTCGCTCCTCCCAGCTAAGCAATGCCCTTCCAGACAGCCTCCCAGATAACCAACGACCCACCTAACTAGGGCTGCAACAATTCATCGAGTAACTCCAATAACTCGATTACAAAAAATCCTCGATGCAAATTTTTTGCTTCGATGCTTCGTTTAATCCACACGACTATGTACTTGTTACTATGTACTGTTACGTGTAGCAGAGCGGTACAGATCGGGGACCCATTCTGAAAAAAATAGCGGAGAAATTTTTGGCAAACTTGAGATGGTGAA
Source organism: Petrocephalus zakoni (assembly GCA_026774425.1). Taxonomy (NCBI): domain Eukaryota; kingdom Metazoa; phylum Chordata; class Actinopteri; order Osteoglossiformes; family Mormyridae; genus Petrocephalus; species Petrocephalus zakoni. The sequence goes on along the minus strand of JAODKN010000102.1, from coordinate 1,067,484 downwards.
TAGTTCCAAACAATTGACATTCAAGGCATAGAATCACATTAATTTTCATTGCTTACCAAACACATTTAATACATTAGCTGTCATTAATGTACTAAATCGGGTGCCCAATACGACGATCACAATCGACCAGTATATCGCGAAGGTGGTGCGGGTAGATCGCGCAACATTAAAACTTTGATACATTAGGTTACTATACCTACTTCGATCCCTTCTCTTCTAACGCGTCACCCGGCAGAACACGTGGATGTATTGTGAGCTAATGCCAAACTCCAGTGAGCAAAATGATCCAGCTAGCCTTCTGATTTATATCTACTAAAAAGGGATATTAAAAAATTAGTGGGGGAGCCAGACCAAGTAAGGAACCATAAATGTATTGGATTGTATTGCGCTTTAAGGGTTCATGCAGTGATGCAAGGTTTGCCAACATATACTGTACATATAAATATAAAATATATAATGTTATTTTTAATGTAGGTAGATCATTTTGACCTGGTCACTTTAAAAGTAGCTCACAAGCCACCCCTGTACTAAATAATATTTTGTTTTTATATAACAGCATGAGCTGTTAATGGTTATTATAATTAGTTATGACCGAAGGTAGCTTAGCCGCTATCGAGGATAACGTCCCCATTTCACTGATGATTTTATCTACTAACTACTGACACAGGGTAACGTTACATATTAAGTTGTTCTGGTTATCAGTGGCTTCACAATTACAGTTAGAAATAAGAAGTATTTCTTATTTGATTACTAATAATTGATAGAATGCTGCAGTCCTGCACCTAACTAACCGAAACCCATTTGAACAATACCCTTTCTGTCGCGAATATCCAGTGCCCCCCAAAGCAAACATACACCCCTCCCGTCTAACTGACATCCTTCCCAGCTAACCGACACCTCATCTGACACCCGTCGCAACTAACCAACGCCCTCCCAGCTAACCGACACCCTTCCCAGATAACCAACGCCCCTCCCAGCTAACTAATGCCCCTCCCAGCTATCCGACGCCCCTCCCAACTAACCGACACCCTTCCCAGCTAACCGACGCCCCTCCCCGCTTACCGACGCCCCTTCTAACTCCGCCCCCCCTCACCCGTCCCCCCCCCCCCAGTGCTCGAGCTACTCATCGTTACGATGCGGCGCAGGAGGAAGGAGCCGCTCATCCTGGACGAGGAGCGCGACGTGCGGGAGAACATCGTCCGCTACGACGACGAGGGTGGCGGCGAGGAGGACACTGAGGCCTTCGACATGGTGGCCCTGCGTAACCTGAACGCCGCCCGCGAGCACGCTGCCCGCCGGGACGTCACTCCCGACGCGCCCATCTTCTTCTCGTCTCGCCCGCCCCCTTACAAAGCCGTGCCCGACAGCGGGATATTCCGGGAGTTCATATGGGACCGGCTGAAGGAGGCCGACGTGGACCCGTCGGCGCCCCCTTATGACTCCCTGCAGACGTACGCTTTCGAGGGCAGCGGCTCCGTGGCCGAGTCGCTCAGCTCACTGGAGTCGCTGAGCTCCAACTCGGAGCAGAACTACGAGTACCTCAGCGACTGGGGGCCGCGCTTTAAGAAGCTGGCAGACATGTACGGGCAGAGCGAGATGGGCGACAGGTTCTTATAGCCGGGATAAAGTGCAAAGTATGGGAATCACACACACACATGGCTAAACGCGATGGGGAAGGAGGAAGTGCCCAGTGCCATGACTGCTATGAATTGGCGGGAAAATACTTTGCTTTCAAAGGTTTTTGTCTGTTGCATTTCTGAATAGGATTAAAGTTTTGGATTTTTGATCAAGGAGAGCTTATATACTGTCTATGGAGGGGTGTGGCTCTGTGGGAAAGTGTCTCCTCGCTGCCTGGCCACTACCACATCAGCCTGGCTCCCGGACCAGCCTGGTTCCGGGGGGGTGGGGGGTGGGGTGTCCCCAGGGCTCAGTCTGAGCAGCTGAGTCTGTGTCTCCTTGAAGGATCTCGATGAGTATCAGTGTTAATTGTTTTTTTTTCTGGATCTGTTCTGGAATACCGCCCAGCATGGACTGTAAGCTAGGGGGTGCACAGGGTGACAGACGCACCATGTGGAGACGGCCCATTTTATCAGGTTCTCCGCCTTCTCTGCTGCGGGAGAGAGCTTTGCCGCCGTGTCAAATGTGTGTCTTGATGAACACTGAGGCTGTAGCCCTCAGAATACAGCTTGGAGTTTGCAGTAAGGGGGGGGACTTTTTTAATCGAAGCCTTCATCCCTCCCACCCTCTAATTCATTATAGGAGTTACTCAGAGTGGGCAGCAGATAATCGCTGAAAGTCAGGAGCAAACAGCCGTGCATCCTGGATCGAATCGAGGCGTGTGGATCTCTGCACTGTGAAGCCCAGCGGTACTGATGAAAAATTTGCCCAGTGCTATTGATGAAACTCCGTGTACAGATCTCATGAGAGGGGGGAAGAACCGCAGCCAGACTAGATAATAAAGTCCATTGTTTCTGGAAAAAAAGCTGAAAAAAGGCTTTTGTTAAAGTAAATATTATTTTTGTGGGGAAAAAATCACACGTTCATAACTCCATATACATGCACACTCAGTATGTTTCATAATTCGTAATATATATATATATACACATTCAGTATATATACATACACCATATATATACACACACACACAGACATGCAGCATTTGCTTCTTTCTGTACTGGATTGTCAGTTTGGTGCTCACTGTTTCTCCATCCATCCATGTCTCACAGAAGGATGAAGATGGGGGGGGTCACATGTCACGGTCTGCAGATACCCCCGCCATGGGTTTAAATGGCCTTTGTGAATCACTCTGCGTTTTTTTTTAAGAAGAATGAGACCCTTGTCTCATATTATGCTCTCCTTCTCTCCTTCTCTCTCTCTCTCTCTCTCTCTGACACACTCACACCACCCGAGAAGCTTACTTTATGAATATTAATTTTGAAAAGCAAACACCGCGCTCATTTCAATGTAAATTTACATTCTGCATCGTAAAAATATGACTATGGACCGAGGGCCACTTTAATTTTATACTTTTATTTGACATTATGAATAACATGGCAGAGACACAGTGTTAATGTCAGACCCACTTGTGTTTTCTGAATACCTGCAGCGCGGCTGGTGCGTAATACGCACTGCAGCTGGCGTAGAGGCACCCTCACGGAGACGCTCCCCATCATCTCACAGTGGGGGAGTTTATCTTGGCACTATCTGGGTCTGTGAACAGGCAGAAATAGTGACCACCGGCCGCCTGGTCACGGCCGCGGTCCTCAGCCGCACGTGGCTCATGCCAGTGTAGAAACCATTGCGGTGCCGGTGTCACGCGACTCTGCGCCAGGCATTAGCGCTTCTCTTTTAGCACATCTGTACATACCGGATCTCTCGGCACCCGCAGTTTTCTGCTGCTGCGTGAATCGAGATGTGTGAAAATATTTTGCCAAATGCTGCCATTGTTTCTGTTTCAGAGACGAAAATGTCACCCCATTAGCGGCCCGCTGTCTTAATTACCTCGGATAATCGTTTCATGCGCTTGCTGCAGAGAGCAGATCACGAGGACTGATATGACGAAGGCAGGCAGAGAGTGACTGCCGTCATAAGGCACATCGAATTATTTGTTAAGGGCAAATCGAAAATCTCATTCACCTTGGCGCTAATCAAGTCCTAATAAGGAACATTTTAATTTAGCGGGAATTGGCCTCACTGTGCTGACACCCCAAGCTTAAGAAGTGTGCCGATCTCTCACGTGGTGAGCAGCGAGAACACTGAACGCGTCTCACCCCGGGAAAATATAACCGAAACAGGACGCGGAGGGCGCCATCATATTCAACAAACACTCACTGTTTGCTTTAATTGCACCATTAAGATTACGAAGCCTCTGAGTGCCGCATGGACATGTGTGATGTATCTGCTCCGGCCACACAGAGAATCACCGCAGACTGACCAGGCCCTCCATCAGCCCCACGGCCGACCAAAACATTTCTTTATAAACGTTCATCGTCCATCGTAATGCAAACCCGTAACACAAGAAATTCTGGGACCCTTGACAAAATGTCACCTAGGGGCCGTCCATCCAAGTTTACGTATAATTTTACGTATTCGTACCCTGTCGAATGTTGGGCCCCCTGGTTCTAGCCGGGGCTCCATGCCCCTCTGACGCCCCTGGTTCCTGCTTTCGGAGAGAAAGATGGACGGTTAATGACATGGGTGTTAAGTGTGGAGCGGGAAGATCTGTGCTGTCAGGGTGGATGTGGCCTAGGGGATTAGCATCCTGCTAACCGGGAGTCTCGCGCTTTCGCTTCGTGGTTTCCGTCACCATCGGTGACGGCCTGTCAGCATCCTGAGGCTTCGCTGGAGTCCGCAGCCTTCTACAATCCTCCGTGACACATTGGGACAAATTATACCCAGCGGCTTTGACAGCAAGATGCATAAACGGATCAATCCACATGGGAGAAATAGTGACGGATGTCCGGGGCTTGCGTGACTGGACTCTCCGCGTTCTCTCTGGTATCGCTGTAGCATGTCTGCCATGGTCATTCCTGTAAAGTCACCCTGCAGGATGACATGCTTCTCTTTCCGGAAGGCCTTCCATGACCAGCCGCTTTACGCTCCAGTGAGAGAGTTCACAGATCCAAGTGACCTTCCAAGTTCAGCGTTAAACGCCTGGATATACACCAAGTCTGCATCGTCTGGTTGACAATCACACGTTCCTGCCGCAGCTTTCTCCCTTCACTTGTACATAAAAATGTTCGCCTTTTGCTTTTGTACTGGAAAATTTCAGAATTGATCTTAACTTTGAGTCGTGTATAATTTTCAATAAAGACATAAATCGGTTTCACTCTGAAATGCGTCCCGTCTTTTATTTGTGTTTGTTAAAAATGTTCTCACAAACACAAGCAGGCCTTTTCTTTCTCCTAGGTCCCAGGTGTTGAGCAATTTCCCTTAAATTATGAACAGCAGGCAGCTCGTATTATCTTCAGAAAGGCATTTATTGATTTGACCTCTCAGAACTCAAGAGACTCTCTATCAAGCCGTTGTTAACCAGGCAAACAAAGTGCATTATTTTCAAGCTGCTCCTCTGTGATGGTGGCAGAGTGACTAAGACAGGACTCCTGTGGTATGACAAAGGACAGTGGATCTGCAGTGACTAAGCAACAGACCCGCATTATGGGTGCAGTGCTGATCCAAAATGACCCGATAGGGTCCCTGCTAATGTCACTTTGAGGGATCATACTGTCTGCTTTGGGCTGGAGCAGTGACACAGTGCTGTGACCTCACAGTCTGTTGGAGCAGGCACATAGCCACGCCGGAAAAATAATGGGTTTGAACCCCCCAACGAGAGATTATCCCACCCCCCCGGTTGCCAATCCACCAAGCAGACCCCTCCATAAATTAATTTTATTCCTCCTCATTTTCTGTGTGTACCATCTGCATGCTCTGCCGTCTCTCTGTGGGTTTCCCCCGGATACCTTATGGGTTGCCCCCGGATACCCCATTGCCATCCCATAGTCCAACAAACACACCACAGCACCTGCTCTTCTCTTCCATTCTGGAGAGCGGTTCATTTAACACAGTGTATTTTCACGTGTAATTCTCGATGAGGACCGTGAAATTGGTTCCTGGTGCTAGCGACGCCTACATTTCCGCGCGTTGCTTTAAGCCAAGCGAGAGGCCCTGATGCCGTGACTCACCCCGTGGACTCAAGCCAGTCCCGATGTCGCTCCCAAAGGAAAATAAAGGCACAAAGTTACTGCTCCTGTGTTTCTGTTTATTCATTTTATAAAGTGCATAACTGTGAGTTGGGATGCTGACATCAGGATTCAATATGAGCACTGAACGTGCAAAAAAACGAAAACATATTTTAAATTCTAAAAGCCAGGTGTGAAACTTTAATAATAATAATGTTAGCATAAATAATGTTATTGGCCACAAATCAGGGACTAATTCATCTCTGAGACCATGTGACAGTCGCAGCAGGTTGACAATCAGTGACTTAATACAGCTCAGGGCTGGAATTACACTTCAGTCTATAATGTGAGTTACATGGACCTGCTAATCAGGGCTGTCTGATTCTGAGGTGTCTGAAAAGCCATCATTATAAAGTTATTAAATCACACGTAAGTGGTTCGTTGTTCCAGCCTATAAATAAAACCGCTTCAGGAAGTTCTGAAAGTCTTATTAAAGTCATTATAGCCGAAGGAAACATTTATACAGATGAATTATTTTGTTTGTTAGAAGGAGGAGTTTTTATTGGTTTCGATGAGCACTACACTACACTCCTCTCTTCAGCGGCCAAGAGTTTAATTGAGGCACGATATAATTGACATTTTACTGCTTGGAGACAGAGGACATAAACAGGTCTATTGCAGCAGGCAGCCCTGTAGTGCCTCCCTAAGGGCAGACCTGGAAGCTGCGGGCTGCCGGCTAACAACACTAACTGATGTGTCACTCTTTAAAACGTGTAGGCCTCTCTGAAGCTGCGCCCATTTGTGTGATTGCTTGTATCAGTTATAAGCAGCTATCCCTGATCTCGCATGGGCACAATCAGAAGCACTTTTGGGTCTCTGGCAGAACCTGAGTCCAAAAGATCCCTGTAAATGTTAATTTTTATTCTTTTTTGTAAAACACCCAGCCAGTTTTTCCAACCTCTCTCTCTCCGTTCGATCCCACATGTAAGAGTCAGTCTCCATAGCAGCAACTTTCTATTGACTTTCTCGCAGAAATAAATAAAGGATATTCATATTTTTAACAAAATAGCCGTAAGAAAAATCCAATTATCCCCAGAAGCTTCTGCAAAACTCATTAATACCGCCGGAATATCACGCATGCAGTCAGTCGGTCATGTCGTGGGGAAGCGGACCATGACGAGGACCAGGCCGCATACGGAAAGGGCCCGGATCGAGCCTTTGGCGTCAAATAAAACTCTCCCCTCCCTCCCGCCTTTCAGCCAAGAGACACGCACGTTAAGCTGCTCTTTGCGATGAAATTTATCAAGGTTTTCAAACTTAGAAATGAGTTCCATTCGAGATTCAAGAATTTCTTTTGTCGCATTCACGAATGTAGTGGAGAAAGGAAATCACAGCCACTCCAGGCTGTGTGATAAACAAGGTAACAGGATTACCAAATAAAGGTAACATGTTAACAAAGTAAGTACTAAAACTACAGAAATAAATAAACAGTACAGCTAAAACTGTATAAGAAAATATAAGTGCAGGGTTTTAACTGGTGGTGTTAATGATCATAATGTCCTGAGGGGAGGTCTATAAAGACATTCATCATTTAGTCTAAACACTAAGACTTTCCTTTGACGCAGTAAGAAGCGGGCAGTGATAGCAAATTCGGCATTGATTTGACAAGGAGCGCTTTTATGAGCCTATATAAAAAAGTCCGACCCAGAAAGGTTCAAGCTAGAGGGGTGTCCACACTGACACCACATGGAGATGCCGTGTGGAAGCTCCAAGTGCCCCCAGAAGGCCGGGGGGGGGGGGCTATTTATCCAAACAGGCTCCCTGAGTACAGGCCAACTGTCACCAGTAGACCCCCCGCTCAAGATTACAGATGGATAGCTGGGTGTTCGGATTCTCTTAGGTCAGCTGTAACGGAGCACATATCCAAGAATGTTTTCTGAATGTCTATGATCTTACAGGCATCTGAAAGCCTAACATTTCCGAGATGTGTCATTTCTCGCAAGCCCGACAAAGTGCGCAGTGCTTCAGTCTGGCTCCACAAAGCACCAGAGCGAAGAGTCACGGCCCGCGGTCACGTCTCTGTTCTGGTGCTCCTGGACTTAAGTGCTGCTCTTGACATCCTAGATCATCCTCTTCTCTTCCACGGACTAGAAACTCCTGCCAGACTGCATACAGTTTTTTTTGTTGTTGTAAATGATGAATTGTTAAAATACTCAGGAGTCAGGTGGAGAGTTTACGGGCCCCGGCGTCAGGCCCAATACCTCCCTGCCTCTACACCCTCACCCTAACCCTCTGCTTCCCAGGACTGCCTCTGCATAGCAGCCCCGCAGACGCCGTCGGTGAGCTGGCGGGCTCATCAGCGGCTGTCCTCGACGGCACCACCACCGTCTGCTCAGTGTGCCGCCGTTAATAATTAATCACAGGCGAGTTCCTCCTCGGGATGGAGAAAGGCGGCATCCCCTGAAGTTCCATTAATATACCGAGTGAGACGTTCTGCACAGTCAGGCCCCTGGGGGTCCAGAGGGGGTCTCTCCACCTCTCCCACCATCATCATTAACTTAATGAGTTTGCGAGGAGGGACGGTAACCCCTCCCATCGCCGGGATACAGAAGGCTGTCTCTGCACCATCGACATTCCCAACCACATGCTCAGGCCTCCTGGGGGTCCAGTGGGGGTCCATTGGGTGTCTCTCCTAATCCCCCCCCCCCATTTTGCTACAGCTCAGCTCCCTCCCTTAGATGGAGGCCGCTGTCTCTGCACCATTGACACCTTGCGGCATCGGCGGGCTCTTCAAGCCGAATGTAGAGTCCCGCACTGGGGCGGGAGGGCAGGGGCGGTGATTAAATGTGCGGGAGGCAGCAGCTTCTGTCCGTGGGGGGGGGGGGGGGGGGGGGGGGGGGGGGGGGGGGGGGGCGGGGGGGGCCGGGCGCGGG
>JAODKN010000102.1:1008727-1021905 GCA_026774425.1 Petrocephalus zakoni | reverse complement strand
ACTCAGAGTACGCAGAGGAAAGGTGAGCAACATATGGAGAGTCAGCAAACTCTACATTCACAGAGTACTCAGAGTACACAGAGGAAAGGTGAGCAACATATGGAGAGTCAGCAAACTCTACATTCACAGAGTACTCAGAGTACGCAGAGGAAAGGTGAGCAACATATGGAGAGTCAGCAAACTCTACATTCACAGAGTACTCAGAGTACGAGTATGAGTCACTGCGCACCCTGCATGAAACCCACCTGAGCTGCCGATAAAGGGAGACCACTAACCCGCTACACACTGGTGATGGCACACCAAGTCATGAAATGACCCACATCTGGAATTGCACTTGGATTTTCTTCCCTATATAGTTAGTTTGTGCCAGCAGATACAAACAACACTTAAGGCGGCAAATCTGCATGATATGCCTTCTGATGTGTTTTAACGTGTTACTGTTTTCTATCAAAGGCTGATATTTTCTGTGTTTCTGTGCTGCGCTGGATCTTATTGGTTACAGAAAAAAAACCTCTGATGAACCTCTTTTGCCCACTATTTTCAGAAAATAGAAGTCCCACTTATTTCTGTTGTGCAGCTCCAGGATTTATGCACAGTGTGTCATCATCTCCCAAAATGTTGTCTTCTCACATCCATCTTCGGCTGCCGAAAATAGTTTCGGCTCCGCAAACAATCTTTCAGACAGCAGCCAATTGTCAGTTATGTGATGTTGCATCTCCAGACGCCTGCTCTCTCTCTCTCCCTCTCCTGCTCTCTCCTGCTCTCTCTCTCTCCTGCTTTCTCTCTCTCTGTCTATCGCACTCCTCTTTTCTCTACAGATTCAACAAAAATTTGCCTAAAAGGGAAGGTTTAAAATATATATATTGAGCCTTTAATGAATAGTGTCTACAGCCACTGCATTTTTTATTTAGATTAATTTTTTTTTACTTTTCATTATTTATTTAATTTTTTTTCTTCTGGCATCGTTTCCCCAGAGTTAAGCCCCCACCCCCCCAGCATCACGACAGCCGCAGGCCCCCAGCAGTAGCCGTGCGACACTCTGCCAGCGTCTCCTGCTCTTAGCGTGTCCAGACGCCCACGTGGGCCCCGGCAGAAAGGCAAGCCGTGCCCGCAGTACGGGGGCCAGGACTTCGGGGCAAACCCAGCGATCCTCCAGACATAACACAGACCGCCCGTAGGACACAAATCCTGCCCAGCTGCTGAGAGAAAGGAGAAAAAACCAACGTAGAATCAGCAGCTCTGTGCTTCTTGAAGCCACCAAACTGAAGATCAAGCTCTTACACATCGCGCTCTTAAGGGACTCTCAATTTCAGCACCTGTTGTAATATATTCAGACGAGGTATTATATCACCTAATAACTGTTTTGGGGACATTATGCTGAAATAGCAGAATGATCACATGATTACATGGGGATGGAGTCCGGCGTTCGTCATGTGATCAGTGGACATGGAGGCATGTTAAGTACATAGGCGATGGAGAGTGGACCCTAACACTAACCCTAAACACTATTCAAACCCTAAACCTTAGCACTAACCCACATATTCCCAGGAAGATGCATCAGGCTGAGCATCAGGGCCACAGCAGCAGTGTCTGTGTGTGTGTGTGTGTGTGTATGGGTCATGCATACAGTATATTACATTGTGGGGACCAATATGACATTGTGAGGACCATTTTCAGGTACCCAAAGAGATCTGTGACTGCAGGCAAAAAAACTAAAAATGCAAAAATATGGTATTTTGTTTGGTTATGTACTGTATGGTCATGGTTAGGGCTGGGTAGGTGTTAAGGGTGTCATTATTAGGATTAGGATTGTTAGGATTCATTATAGAAATGAATGGAGAGTCGTCACAAAGGTATGAATGCAAACCTGTCCATGTATGTGTGACAGGCACTGTAACTCCCTCCTCCATCCGCTCACTTACCCTGACTGTATGGAAGGCAGGTCCTCATCTTCCCTGTGATTAAAGAGCAGCGCTGCCTGCAGGTGTCGTATTCAATCGCCTCAATGAAATGAGTGTCTGAGCCCCGGGTGACCCTGGGTCTTCGTTAGCACTCTGTCTGCGTAATTAACAACGAGCGTGATCGGTGCTGTCGGAAATGCTTTAATTAGACGGGTAACTGATGCTCGGTGTTATGATGTAGTGACCCCCCCCCCGCCCCCCGGGAGCCTGTTACTGATGGCAGCTGTACCGTTGATGTTCCTGTCACACACTTTGTGACAATTAATTTCTTAATGATCAATCAAGTGAAAAACAACAGTGCTAAATAGCTATGGCTCGATCAACTTCCAGGGGAAAGTGAACGATTTCCGCAGAGATGCAGTACTGAAAGGGAAAAGCTGTCCTATGCCTGAGACTCTCAGAGTCGCTACGTCACCTTCACTTAACATTTTGTAACATAGAACTGCATTAAGGCTTGTTAGAATGTGAATTATTATTATTATTATTATTTAAAGAGGTCTGGGAGTATTTAAACTGAAGCCCTAAAAGCCATGAATAAATTACAAACCATTATTTTAAGAATGTAGCAATGTGGTTGGAGCCATTATGCTGTAATAATTAAAGTCAAAACACAAGGGAGAAACGCCATTCATTCTAAATTCATTTAAATGCAGCTTCATCCCCCTGACCAATATTGAAATGTTCCCCATATACATTATAAAACAGCGCAGCTTTCTTAAGGACTATATTTTAAAGAATACTTCTCGTGATTTTGCCGGAGGCTCATCGATATTTCGTCTCGATCGGTATGTTTGCGTGATTAAATCGGCCACCGACGTTTTCGTTCTCCCATCACCTTTTTCTACGAACATGAGGCCATAGCGTATGGCCAGAACTACCAGGACATTCCGCACCCGGGAAGACGGCCAGCCCTGAGGAAGGGCTTCTGGCCGCGTGTGCCTGGACACCTCGGCTCTGCACACCCGGGTGCTCCTCACACCAGCTCTCCCCGACGACCCCCTCAATTCCCGTGCTGGTTTTTAATAGCTTCATGCTCTTCCTCTCTCCTGCCTCCTTCCTCTCCTCCCTACAATGAAAGCAATATTCTTAACTCAGTGGCGCCCCCTACCTTCCTGGCCCCGTTCCCCCAGTACATCATGGGTCTGACACCTAGATCTCCATAATGACTAGAGACCCATGATACATAACTGTAATAACGGTAATAATGTTCAGGCTGTGGACCTGTCTGTGGTAACCATTGATCCAGGGGTATTAAGTAGTTCTACTCTGCACATTTATTGGGGCTTCAGTGTATAAAGCATGTCGTATGTATTATGAGTAAAAATAACACATGATATGAGAGAATGAATCAAGACTAAGGGTTTCATTGTGCGAAATATGTCTGGGTCTTGCTTTACTAATGAGAAATAATTTAGTAAATGTATGGGTGTTTAACTGTATTGATGTATATGGATGTTTATGGTGTGTAGGTGTATGGATGTTTATGGTGTATAAGGGGCTGGACTCTCTTTTACCCAGAGAGGCCCACCATACATTTGTACCCATCATGAATTCTACCTCAACCACATCGGCTCAACGACAAAATGCCCATTTTGCCAGATGGCCATTCAAGCCCTGGGTGTGGGTAGGGCCTGATCTAGTGGGGTGGGGGCCTCGAGGCTGAAGTCATTGTTGGGGTCTTACTTACAGCATAAAAAGCTTCTGTAACAACCAAGAAAAACCACTGAGGCCCTGGGTTTGCCTGTGCGTAGGTCCAGCCCTGGGTGCGAGGGATCTTGTTGTCAAAGTGAGAATGCCGCCTCACGCTGGTGAGCCCCATGGCACGGGGAGTGCTGGCCTGTGACGTGAACCCCACAGCCAGCACGCCGCAGAGGAAGCCGCCTCGTAATGAGATGGAGGACATTTCGCGGTCGGCTCCGTGTCTTACCTGAAATTGCGTGTAAGGTGATCGCCATGTGCCGACACCCCTTATGAATTATTACACTGCTCTGCCGGCTCATTCTCGATGTTTAATACAGTTTTAACCCCATGGACATTGCTTTGTGATAAGACTTCGGCAATATATAGGCGAGGCAATGGGAATTAAAGGCTGCATGTTTTATTCATCGGTTCTCATTTCATACTATAGTAATATGAGATAAATTTGAGCGCATATGGGGCAAGATAAAAGGTAACTGAGCAGCAGCTCTGCTAACAAAATTTGAAATAAATCATTTTCTCCCTTCAGGTCAGTGTCTGGCAGTGTGATGGCCTGCATTATAGTAAACTGTGAAGCAAAGCTTACTGAGCAAACAGCCTCTGCAATGTGTCACTAAGGGCTTTTTGGGAGTCGGCTTATGGGTATCTAATAGCACTATCAGATAGTTCTGTAGTTCCCATGCTGCTATTTCTAACAGCCTGCTCTAGGGTTAAATGATCAGATGAATTAATAGGAGACATATCCTCCTTACCTATAGAGGGCGCTATATTGGAGGCGAGGCTGATGTGCTGTGACCTTAGGACTATATGTAGGTGACACTGTCACACTTGGTATCATTCTTGTGACAGATTAAAAAAAAATCTTCTGCACTCACATTTGAATGCACCAACCAGAGGCTGCATAACTTATAACTGATACAGTCAATTTTTAATGCAATTTATTATTTTTCTATTGAATAGATTATTGTGAACCCTATCATGGTGCTGAATTAACATGGAACCGTATTCAGACCTCTGCGCTCATTAATTTACACTAATAAGATTAGTAGGTGAAGGTAATAGCACAAACAGCACATTCTCTAATGTAACCTGGAATGCATTTCAAACATCATCATTTATTTCAGATCCCACGGGGAACAAGTGTGATTTTTTTTTCCCCCTCCTCAAAGCGCCACTAAATCACAGCGATATGGCTCTTCTGTGGCAGGGCTTTTAAATCAAGGTCAATGTTCTAGCAGCTGTGTGGAGCCCATAAGGCAGGTGGCAGCCTGCACAGAGCAAGGTGTCCCCTGAAAATGGCACCCATTCATTTCCCTGAGGATCAAATCGGGGGAAACGGCCTCAGAATATAACAAGGTGATTTTTCTGGATCTACGACCACCCAGGGATGAATGCAGATCTGCAATGGACACATTAGGTTCACTCTGCGTTTAACATGGGGTAACATGAGGACTCCTCACCAGTACAATTATAACGATAAGCTGGGGGCGTTTAGATGGAAACCATCACTGCTCCGGTTAACGTGCTTATTTTAACCTGGATGGGAATGGTCCAGTTGTGTATACCCCTGCAGTGTTTCTTCTCTCGGTTATTGATGACTCTGGCGTTTCTTTAGGTTTCCAATCACACTTACCAATATGAGACACCGAATGCTCTTTTTGTCCGTGTTTACATAAAAGCTTAAATTCCACTACCTTTAAGTGTAAGTACCATAATCTGATAGATGCATTCTATGGACAGTTATTTTAAAAAATTATTGACTGGGGGGTGGGGGACTTCCAACTACCTCCTTAGATGCCTGCTCAGTAGAAAACTAACTTTGGGGGTGGGGGTAGGGGGGGTTCAAACCTAATTTTACTCAGGGGCTACATGGCTACTGGCAATACTTTTTTAAGTATCTTTTGGTGATTACTTCCCCCTCCTTCACCCTCCTTTCTATGTGTGAACGCTCTCCCCACGGACATCGCCGTCTTCGCTGCTGTTTAACGCATGAGTTACGGCAGACTGGGAGATCGAGCCGAATTAAAGATGTGGAGTACAAGAAGGACATAAACATCCCGCGTCGGACACCTCCATCTAGAGCGAAGTTTAGTTTGCTTATGCAAATACGTGTCTTACTGTAATTACAGGCGTGTGCCTGTGCCTGACACCCGCGTTCGCAGACACACACAAATAAAACATCCAGACTTTTGCATTACTTGAGAGGCATCAGTGTGCATGTGCGCGCGCACGCTTTCACAGACGCGGCGTTTATTATATCCGGTGCAGTGACTGTCTTACTGCACTCCCACTGACAACTGGCTCCCGGAGAGCTCCCCAAACTTTCGTTTTTAGATGAAGCCGTAATTGTTTCCCGAAGACAGTCTTTGTGTGCTTCTGTGAGATAAGCGAACACGGACGAAAGGCCTCTGCACACATACAATCGCTTCCCACACGCACGTAGTTGTTGATTTGCTTTATTTAATTTAATACAAATTGATTGATTTCCCAGGATTTAGTGCACTGTGCTTTTCATGAATTCTGTACTATAATAATGTTTTAATTAAAAGGCACGTAGCTCGTTTGCTGATAAGGAATGATGGCACAGTAATAAACAATTTACACCTTTAGCCCAGAAGCTCTGAAGTTTACTCAAACAATTAGTCAAAGGATTTTTAAATTAAATGAGAAAAGTACTGACACTTAAAGGCAAATTTTCAGTGACCAAAGGAGTTCCATTTAATAATACACAAAAAAAAATGATTATACAAATTCTAAAAGAGGAAATCTTAAGGTAAATTCTAGAGAGGTGTTTGTAGTTAATTTAAAATGTAAATGACTGGGGCTGCATTGGGCTGATGTGGTGAGTCACGGTTTAAGAGAAACGCGGCAAATGGAAAGGCGATGAGCGGCGTCGGGAGCCTCGCAGTTTCGCGGATATTTCACAGAATGTAAACGATTAATGGACTCGTCTGTCAGGGTGCTCTCCGTGGGCGGGACACAGCCGGCTTTGCCGATAGACGGAGACGCTCCGAGATGCGCGGGGCTCCGACTTGAAGGGAAGCTGGCCAGGCAGATTATGAGGAACAGAAACCCAGCGTGACGTCGTCTGCTAATGATAGAGCATGGGATTCATAGCTGATAATTCATTTTAGGAGGGGGTTGGCGAGGCTTTTCAGAAAGTGCTACGCTTCCAACTTAACATAAAACACCGCGAAATGGGAGACATCCAGCTGAGCGGCATCATTCCGGATTAATATTTAACCGTTTAGCCCGATTAACCGCTGTGAGTGCAAGGAGACAATATGCTGTTATTTTACTTTTTAATTTATGAGGTCACCTCCCCACCCCGCCCCCCCCCCAAATGACATTACATTCACATCTGTACTGTTACCCCACTGTCCCTTTCCTACTGGGACAAGGCACATGTACAGTGAGTTTGAATGAGGGCAAAAACTGCTCTAAGATATTTTCAACCCCATTTTCTCTGCGGTACTTCAGGATATTTTGTTCGTTGAAATGGTTTTCACGGAGTTCTTTTTACACTGGAATAGAATCTCAGAATAGCCTTTCTGAAAAAAAGCAACAAAGGGGAAAAAAAACCTGCTAACAGGCAGAGGATGGTGGCCATATTTATATCAAACTGTAATATTCATAAGAAACCAAAACTGCTGTGTGTGAATCTGGCCAAAGTGTGGATTGTTTATAACCTTCCTGCATATTATAGACCCGACTGAGACCCTGTCTAATTCTGAGCTTTTCCATACCTTTCCAGCTGTATTGGGAAATGATGGTGCGAGTTGTCAGTAAATCAGACAGATAGTAAAAATGTAAGCAAATCACAAGTGAAATCAGTTATGAATGCATATATAAAATCCATACTGCTCTTGACATCTCCTGGTTTTATATAACACAGACACCAGATTTGCCTAGGACTTTGATGTCTGAAAGTTCCCTGATTTATCTCCCTCTTTGAGTTAACGCCCCACACATGTTCTTCCTGTTTCGTTCATCACTCTGTTTCATCATCCTTTTCCTACCACCTTCCAGTTTTTCGTTTCATTGTGTCCTTTTTATCCAGGCACCTCTTCTCCCCCTAAAAGCAACTTCCCCATTTATTGTCTTTAAAGACCCTGACAGGCATGGCACCAGAGATGAAGGCGTCTTCACGAGCTGTCCTGCTCGGCTTGTACCCATGAGCTAAGGCCAGGGCTTTGTACTCTTCTTCATGACACAATATTTGCTAGGTTCACAAAGGTTCCTTTCTAGAACTAATAACACCTTAAAGGATGCTGGAAAGGGTCGCCTTTGATCTGGTATTCATGCGAAAAAAATAACCAGTTGGCTCCATGTCAATCAAGCAGTTCTATTGGATCACTCATGTGTTTGTAAAGTATACTGCAAAATTATGTATATACTAATATTCAGTGTCAGCCGGGGCAATTATACCTGAAAGGTGTGATGTCGTCTTGGTGGAAGGGTTATTGGCTGTCCTAGTGAACACTGCTATTTGCACCAGGGCTCCCAAGCTGGTGTATAACAGGTGTGGTCAACAAGGGTAGTCAAATAGTTTATCTTATATATTATTTTATTACGCGATGAAGCAAGGAATTTAAAAAAATCTTATTTTATAGATTGCTAAAGGAAGCCAGCAGCCCGGTAGCCAAGGCAAAGTCCAATACGAGTCCGACACCCAAAATCTAAAATGTAGTTTCACACCCAATTTCCAACCAAGGCCCCACACCTAAAATCCAAGATGAGGACACACCCCCAAAAAGGCTGCCCCCCATCAGGTTAAAGACACCAGAAAAATGATATACACTCAGTACAGTAATTTGAGGGACTTACAGAACACAGTTACGCATAATCAGCTTGGAGAGAGATGCATCGGCGAGGACACTTGATTTTCTAAATTGATAGAATTCCTAAAATGTTATTCAAGGCTTCTCCTTTTACAGGGAGCCAGAACTATCATAAAAACAACTTTTAATGTTTGGAAAGCTTCTAACCGAACCCTAGCTTCTGTTGGCTAACCCTAATATGGGGACTTACGGTGACATTACGGACCGTTGGAAAGTGTGAAATATGCTATTAAACTCAAATAAACTGTGGCTTCCCGTCTGCCAGGGCCCAGATCTATCAGTAAAACTTTTGATGCCAGAGAAAGCCATAGTATTTCTAACCAAAACCCTAGCTTCAGTTGGCTAACCCTAATATGGGGACTTAGGGTGACTCTACAGGCTTTTGGAAAGTATGAAAAATGCTATAAAATCCAACTATACTGTGGTTTCCCATCAGCCAGGGGCCCAGAACTATCATAAAAACAACTTTTGATGCCTGAGAAACCCATAGATATTTCTAGCCCTAACCCTAGCTTCAGTTGGCTAACCTTAATATGAGGACTTAGGGTTAAGGGTGACACTATGGGCTGTTGGAAAGTATGAAATATGCTATTAAATCCAGCTAAACCATGGTTTCCCGTCCACCTGGGGCCCAGAATTATCAGAAAAAAACTTTTGATGCCTGAGAAATCCATAGTTTTTCTAACCCTAACCCTATATTCAACTGGCCAACCCAAATATGGGGTTGATACTACAGGCTGTCGGAAAGTATGAAATGTGCTATCAAATCCAACTAAACTGTGGTTTCCCATCCACCGGGGCTCAGAATTATCAGAGAAACAACTTTTGATGCCTGAGAAAGCCATAGATTTTCCTAACCCTACACCTAGCTTATGTTGGCTAACCCTAATATGGAGGCTTAGAGGGAAACTACAAGCTGTCAGAAAGTATGAAATATGTTATCAAATCTAGATAAACTATAGTTTCCCCTGTACCAAGCTATACTCGGTAAGAAAAAAAGTTAAGCACCCAGGTGTAATGGTCCAATTTGGATGCCATTTGGTATACGTGCAAACCATTGATGTTCATGTTCAGTGATCATACTCGCTTCTGCATTACCGTGGATGACCATTGTGTGCACGTATGTCAGCGCCAAGGGGAGAGGACCAATCCTGCTAATGTTTTGGAAAGACACACCGGCGTTACTCCTGGCATCGTGGTGTGGGAAGCCATAGGGTATGACTTCAGGTCATCTTTGGTAGTGATTCGGGGGACCCTGATTAGAGCTGTAATCGGGCCTTAAAAGTTAAGTCCGAGCCCGACAGAATTCGGCCCGAGCCTGAGTAAAATGATAGAAATTAAGCCGGAACCCGACCGAACCCGCCATTGCAATTAAATTAGCGATTTTTTAAAAACTCAGTTCAGTGTTCACTATATGTGTATAAAAAACTAATTGAACACAACCGTACACTGAAATCTGGACTGCGCTATACATTAATCCATAGATAAGACTGGAAATATATGAACTGAATCCAAAATGTATTTATTCTAACAAAAATGATATATAACATACAGCTAATAAAACATAGAAGAATTCTCTAGCAACCCGAACAGGGCAAAGTGATTGTATTTTTATATGCACATTTTAAGTGCCACGTTTGCAAACAGCGCTTGATCGCCTTTTTACCCTTAGTAACGTGCTTCCCATGTACACAAGGATCAAATTAGCGGAGAACAAAGACGCATAAAGATACTATCACAAAAGCTGCGACTGTGTTAAGGTAAATAAAGTAATGAAATTAAAACAATTCCTAAAATAAAAACTTTAGGAATCGTGCGCCTGATAATAGGACCTTTCTGTGTACAATCTCTGACCATTAAATAGGTTGGTAATTCACTTATGGCTCAGCAGCGGAACTGATATTTTTCCGGACTGCGAAAGTGATATTTTCCTTGGGTTTCACGTGTCTGTGTTTGTGGGCGTATACGCAGTCACTTTGGGTCACCTCTGATTGGTGAGCATCACCGGCACGCGAGGAGCACAGCACTTCTGATTGGTGAGACTGACTGTCACAAAAGGAGGATGGAATGAATTTGTGAAACTATTCTTACGGCAGTTTCAAAGCCTGGGTCAGACGTGCTGTATTATGCATAATGTGAAATCGATAAATCGCTCAGCCCTAGCGCTCATTTGCGCAAGCCGGAGCGCAAGCCCAAGCCCGGCCCAGGTCCCGACGGGTTCGGGCAGAGATCTTCAGCTCTAACCCTGATGGCACGGCGCTAAGTCAGTGACATCTTGTGTCCACATGTTTTACACCTCCTGAGACAGCACCCTGGTACAGTCTTTCAACAAGACAGCGCCCATCCACACACGGCACGTGTGTCTATGGACTGCCTCATGTTGAGCTCCTCCCGCGGCCAGCCAGGTCGCTCAATCTTTCCCCAATCGAACATGTGTGGGATCAGCTCGGACGTCAACTCAGACCCAAGGCCAATCTACAGGATCTAGAGGGCCAGGTACAACAGCTGTGGGCCAACTTACCGTAGGAGAGGATACCACAGCTTCCACACTGTATCGCTGCATGTATTCAGGCCCAGGGGGGGTGCCACACCCTACTAACATGGGACCAGCAGTGTGCCTATACTGCCGACTCTGTAGTCCGTTTGCTCTGATATTACAATCACTGCGATACAGACACACGACCTTTCACCATGTGCAGATTCATTTCATTTCCACCACTCCGTCTGGGTGCTCGAGCCTATTTACAACAGGGAATATGTGTAAATCATATGCACATGTTTCATTTTGCACAATATATGCATAACATTTTAACAGAGTATTCTGTGATGATTGACATACACAAATGACTAATTTGAAACTGGAAATGGCAATTCATTATTTTTCTTCGTTGCAAAGAAAACATTTAAATATTTAAAGAGCGTGTAAATTATAACCCACTGCCATCGAGTCGGAGCAGGATGTCCAGCGCCCTCATTTTCATTTTACAGCTGGAAAGAGCCTTGTTCATATGAGCCAGTGTGTCAGGGTGTGACGCTTTCATAAAGGCCTGCTTAGCAGAGTGACATTTCAATTAGTGCTCGATGAATCGTAAGCTAACGACACCCTGTCAGTAGGGAGCCGGCCGCCTTCCAAGCCGCCAACCAAAACTGCAGCTAAGTGAAAGATCTGAAAACAGCCCCAACAAACACCTATGGATCTTTGCCAGGGAAGGTCCTCCAGGTGCTGCTGGCCACAGCCTCTTGATGTGCTTCGGCTTTCTGGTGCACAGCTTGGAATCAGATCGACGCTGCCCTCGGAAACTGCAGCTCTGGATGCTTGGAAGCTCCCTGTCTTATCTTCCCGTTTGAGTCATAGTCCCACACAGTCTCGCACCTGAGGTTGTTTTAGAGCAAAAGCAGCCATCTGGCCAGTTCAGTACTTTGGGTATTTCACCGCAACCCTGATAAATATGTACATTTTAAAAAGGGTTTTGGAAAACATTTTTTACACAGAGTCCCTTCGGTAGATACAAGCTTTTAATGCATTGAATGACCCTGAAAAGCAGGGCAGGTACAGTAATAGGGAATCTTCCAGAATTCTGCCGAACTCGATGCTACTAAATCAGGGAATGCAAAGGTGACAGGTTATGGCCACATTTATGGGTGTCTAAGATATATATCCAGCTGTATTTTTCGCTTAAAAGACAGGAATGACCATTTCATTTCATTATATCTTCTCTACAAGGTTCTGTTTCCTATCCTCAAAAGGTACAGTATCTGCAGCATCCTGCATAGGTTGTTATTGAAGTTCCTTGTGCTGCAGGGCTATACTGGGGATTAGAATGGGGAGGGCACTGTTGCTTTTTGCATTCTGTGGAGACCCCTGCATGCAGTGGATTGGGGTGTGCCTCTACAGTCCTTGGCTCTATCTGATGGCCTTCCTGGTTGGGTGAGTCAGCAGACCAGGCCCACACAAGCAGAAACACCACTTGTAGTTATGAGGTTATGCGTAGGTGCATGTAGGATGGGATTCACAGTTAATACAGCACATTTTCCAAGAAACCAAAGATTTTCGAAATAAAGACACAGTGTGACATTTGTAATTAAATATTACGAGTAATTAAATCATTAACAAAATCACACTGAGGTACATTTACTATTGTTTTGCAACAATGTGGGTTGTATGAACACTTGTCTTTGAAGTAATTCAAAGAGAAGACGGGGATGCAGACTTGTAAACAGTGCCAGGATGAGGGCAGTTCTCTAGAATTCTGTTACCCGCTGGGCTTTCTTTAGCCTTCCAAGGGCAGTAACGATTCAGGTCTGCAGCATCTGCTAACTTCAGGGGCTGGAAGCGCATTGATCTAAAGAACCTCATCAAAAACTGAGAAGCTCGGATTGACTTTCAGTATGAGTAACTTAAGGGGGATTCACAAAGTGTTTGTTTTTGAACTGTTGTTTGTTTATGCTTGGCTTTTATGTTACACGTATTTATCACCATCATGATCATAATCATCACTATAATCATCATTATCACCATCATAATCATCACCACCACCACCATCATCATCACTATAATAATCATCACCATCATAATCATCACCATCATCATCGATGCCATCATCACCATCATGATCATAATCATCACTATAATCATCATTATCACCATCATAATCATCACCACCACCACCATCATCAT
>JAODKN010000102.1:966420-976878 GCA_026774425.1 Petrocephalus zakoni | reverse complement strand
CATCAGCACATAGGCCCAAGCACTGCAGGCCACAGCCATGGGAAAACATCGGCACTTAAGCCCAAGCACTGCAGGCCGCAGCCATGGGAAAACATCGGCACTTAGGCCCAAGCATCGCAGGCCGCAGCCATTGGAAAATATCGGCACTTAGGCCCAAGCACTGCAGGCCGCAGCCATGGGAAAACATCGGCACTTAGGCCCAAGCATCGCAGGCCGCAGCCATGGGAAAACATCGGCACTTAGGCGCAAGCATCGCAGGCCGCAACCATGGGAAAACATTGGCACTTAGGCCCAAGCATCGCAGACCGCAGCCATGGGAAAACATCAGCACATAGGCCCAAACATCGCAGGCCGCAGCCATGGGAAAACATTGGCACTTAGGCCCAAGCATCGCAGACCGCAGCCATGGGAAAACATCAGCACATAGGCCCAAGCACTGCAGGCCACAGCCATGGGAAAACATCGGCACTTAAGCCCAAGCACTGCAGGCCACAGCCATGGGAAAAAATCGGCACTTAGGCCCAAGTATCGCAGGCCACAGCCATGGGAAAACATCTGCACTTAGGCCCAAACATCGCAGGCCGCAACCATGGGAAAACATTGGCACTTAGGCCCAAGCACTGCAGGCCGCAGCCATGGAAAAACATCGGCACTTAGGCCCAAACATCGCAGGCTGCAGCCATGGGAAAACATCGGCACTTAGGCCCAAGCATCGCAGGCCGCAGCCATTGGAAAACATCGGCACTTAGGCCCAAGCATCGCAGGCCGCAGCCATGGGAAAACATCAGCACTTAAGCCCAAGCACTGCAGGCTGCAGCCATGGGAAAACATTGGCACTTAGGCCCAAGCACTGCAGGCCGCAGCCATGGAAAAACATCGGCACTTAGGCCCAAGCATCGCAGGCCGCAGCCATGGGAAAACATCAGCACTTAGGCCCAAGCACCGCAGGCCGCAGCCATGGGAAAACATTGGCACTTAGGCCCAAACATCGCAGGCCGCAGCCATGGGAAAACATCAGCACTTAGGCCCAAGAGTCTTCATTTTTCATTCATAGAAAATGACGCATAATGATGTCAAAGTGCTGCCGCGGATCTTTGCCCCACACATCCGTCAAAAATTAATGCTCCTCTATTTGTGTTTCCTGCTGATTTTACTGTCCCCCGGTGACAGTAAATAAATCTGCACAATAAAATATGTTCATCAAGACTCTGGCAAAGCTACACAGCACCAGGATATTAGAGACTGGCGGTACTTACAGCTATTTTTATTCGGCTTCTTGGTCATTTGTAAGTAGGTTGCGTCCCGGGCAATTTAGCATGTCACTGATTGTGACGGAGGTGAAATCCACACTGCACAGTATTCCCACTTAGGACAGGTGTCAGAAGAATGCACAGACTGTCGGCTATGCAGCCCGCATAGATCCCCATTTCCCACGGCTGAAGAAGTTGGGAGAAGTTAAGAATTAAAATGTCAGGGAAAGATCCAACCTAGCCGATCCTTTAGGCCGTATTTAGACCTGACACGATAATACTCTAAAGTTTCTGCAAGGACTCACATTGAAGTAACATACCACGTACAGCACAAACACAGATGCCTGGATCTGAACAGTATGTCGTATGATCTGCCACACAGACTTCAGCAGGTGACAAAAAACTATCTTTGGAAGGAATTAACGTAGCACAGAATAAAAAGCCTGGCCTGAGTGACAAGCCAATTAACAAACAAATTATGCCAAAAATCTGCTTGTCAGTAAATAAAATGTTTCCAATCGGTAGTAAGCGCTAAAGGCTCATGGACCAGTTAAAGTTGCACGACAATATACAGACATATAAACAATATATGTACACAGTTCAACCAGAGCACATTTTACGTTACAACTTACTAACATTAGCCAATTGTAATCCCAAATAGAAACATAATAAAAACTTTACCATACTTCGTAAAATTTATTTTTTCAACCAACATTACAGGTAACCAGTTAGGTAATTAACTTGCTAACAGTTTAGCTTTACACATTAGACACAAAGACACAAAGATGTCGTAGTTTAACTTAAAATGTTTTCAGCTTTGTTCCTCTTCTTAAAACAAATCTTCCCTTTACATGTAAGCTATTAAATCAGAAGTATAACGAAACTTTCCCTAATGACCTAAATCTCGGTGTGCCGTTAGCACTCGTTGCAGCCAGTTGCTTCTACAAAGACCGAGCTCTTCACGTTACGTCGTGATGTCACAGACACGCAACATATGATCGTCATATTTCTTAAAAAGATAAATAATAAATTTTATTGCCTTTATACTATAAATTGGTTGTTTGTTTCTACTTACTGACTACTTTATATATTAACTGTTGTGTTGTAAGGATTTAGTGACCTGTTATCATGTGGGTTACAAGAGCTTCCGAGAATCTTCATAGAACATTTGAGCCAGACTCGTTTGTGTGTGTTTCATTATTTTATCATCAATTGGAAAAGGTGTGTGATAATTATTTGCATCTAGTCGCTTAAGTCGGCCTCAACAATCCTTCATCTGCTGGTTTGGTGTATCCCTTTCATTCACTACTACCTCAATCTTCCTCCTTAGACAGCTAACACAGCTCCAATCCATCCTATGCCCTTTTACTATAAACAGATTTCTAGTTATATAGTTGTTGTATTACTCATATACACTAGCATTTTTAGCAGTCACAGAATTATATCACAGTTACTTCTTTAATCATCCAATGTGGGATATTTGATTCATTTGCTATGTGTTTCAACAATTTTGGCCACTAGGGTCTAGTGTGTGCTGTGACTTTTGAGGCACTCTCTCTTCATCATGCATGAGGCACAGTACGTGTTGTGCACTGAGCACCCGTGCAGCGTGGAGGTTTTCCATGCCCTCGCTTTCCTGGCCAGCTAAGGCTTAGTCTCTCCATTGTTCCTCTTGAGTAAACGCATGACTGAGTAAAGCAGGATTCATAGCCACTCCCAGCATTTGTCAAATAATGCAATGAAACCTCCGCGTCTCTACTCTCCTGGGGATCATATTGTCATATTAAATAATATGTGTAATAAACAAAATTGCTTTAATCCAGCACTGCTGGAAAATGTTTGTATCCTGAGGAAATGGAAGATTGAATAGATTTCAGCTGCTAAGGGACAAACTGTTAATCGATACTCCTGAGACTTTCTGTTTACTAGTTTTGCATGCATATACAGTGTGGGTAGAACTGCACAGTACATTACACTGATGAAGGAGAGAAGAGGCAGGACTTGATTGGCTCTGGCTTTGATTTCTCTATGACTTCACTTGACAGCCTTGTCTGCAGTCATCCTAAGAGTCCGCAGAATACGTATGCAACTACTAATGAAAATAATTGGGCATGAATGTAAGGCATTCAACAGGAGAGTCAAAGCAAAGTATCACTTCCCACCAGTATGAAGAAAGACTGGGTAACACAAATAACATAGTTGTACACGCTTAATGAATTAATTACTCGGAAACTAAGTGTTAGTTGCATGCTTATGCCCTGTTAGCTCATCATTAACCAATCATAACAGTTCGTCTATTTCATGCAGTTACTATATTTGTTCATGATTTGTGCTTGTACTTTGCACACATGGTTTATATCAGCATGACTGCTCAGCATGATATGGAAACCATTTCCGGCACCATGTACATAATCCTAGGCCAGAAAGTGATTGTAAACCCAGTGTCGACGATGATACTACCTAAAGTCATTTATACACAGCCCAGATAAACTTTCTGTTGAAATATATCTGTATTAAAAGTCAAGCCGTCTGCAGACCGACTTGTGCAGAGTCAGGCGCTCTCAGCTGTGGTTGGACTACCAGTCAAAGACTCAACCGAACTCAGTGTCAGCAGTTTTATGGATTCAGAAAAGCACACCGCCTCCTTGGCCATGTCCTTTTGAAGGTGCCGTTTGAAGGTGACAGGTTAGAATCTTCTATAGTCGCATTTGGGTTCAAGGCAGAGATCTAGATTTACAATAAAGCCTCAAAATGGCAGATCAAACAGGCGACTTCTGACAGCTGATTGACCTCAAAGCAAACCAGGTGAAATAAATATAAGTAAAGGGTGTGTAACCCTTGCATGAGAAATGCATTCATTTCTGCGCTGCTTTATATATGCAGGAAAATAGCCATGTTGGATTCTAAGGACATTCCACCATCTGATGGTAGAGGTTTTGAGCAGGATCCAAAAGAAGGATGCAACACGAAATAACTCCAACGAAAAGCAGTTTTTGCTAAAAAATAATTAATTATGCGGCATTCCTAGAAACTGTGTTTGCTTAGCTAGATCAAATACCAAGCTTGCATCAGAATTCTCAATGAACGCAGTCTGTCATCCATAACCACCACATCTTTACTTCATACTTCATACTATTTACTTCATACGGCCGTTCCTTGTATTTATTTGTTCTAATTTGAACACTATTTATTATTATAGTGCTGTATATTAGCATTTTTATTTACTTCCTATTTGCACTATTTTGTCACTGCAGTAGTTGGACTTTGCACAGTCGGGCGATGTGACAAAAGAATGATTTATATTGTTTATAATTAGGCATGAATCACTGGTTTAGTTACGAACAGCAAGTATGCCTTAAAATAATTGTTTAGTAATTCATATAAATATCCTCTATCCTGTGGCTTATTCATTTTACCCCTGTACAATGTAGTTGTCTTTCTGCAGTTCCTGTGCGGAGAATTTTGGCAGTGATGCTGGAAACACCTAAACCATTCTCCCATGTTATGTGAATTATTAGTAGGGCGCGATTACAAGTAAAATGTGTGTGACAGGGGTTTATAGATCGTTCATTTCACTTATGGGCAGCCCAGTTTCAAAAACAAAAATGTTTTATTCTTCTCATTTATTTAATTAGACAATTTGTTTGATTAATAATATAGTATAAGCATAAAAAACATTCTGACTGATATAATTAATAAGTGTATCATTCAGACTCACAGGATGTCATAATTGTAATCTATTCTTTATATTGTTGCCAGTGAGTCATTCATATTTAATTATATATAAAGAAAAATATCATAAATGTGAAGCGGCCATTTTTATTTAATGAGTTCCAAGGATGTCACATGAATTATCCATAATACTGCTTCTTCTGCTTGGAGAATCCATTGATAATTTAATTACTTTGTCAGGGAACCAAACCCAAATAATGCAATTAGCATTTATGAGCCACTTAGAATGCTAAATTTGTCACATGCCTAAAAGCAATGTGATATCTGTTGAGTACCTTAGCCAAGTCTATTCTTCATCTATAAATCTATAAATATGTTATGTTGAGGTACTCTGAATAATGTGGATTACACAACATGATGTATAATGTTATTCTTATGGCCAACTTCTTAAGATATATAACAGTATATAAGAGTGTGAATAATATCATTCTTATGGCCAGCTGTTTAAGATATATAACTGTGTAAGAATGTGAATAATATCATTCTTATGGCCAGCTGTTTATGGTGTATAAGCTAGATGTTCTTGAGATCTTCTAAGAGGAATATGCTAACTTGAGTGACATGGTATCTAACACAGTAGTAGTAGGATACCTAATATTAAGCAGTGTTTTGCATATTATTTATCACAGCATCACAGCTCCATCAGAGAAAGCTTTCAACTTTTCACTTTTCACAAATAGCTGTCAGACTGACTGCTGTACTTTTGGGCTTGGATCTGATAATATTACTACACAAGACTTCTACCTGTTCTCAAAATGCTTCTTCTCCTCTCTAGCACCTATCTATCTGTAACTATTTAACATCACACAGATATTCCACACATTAGGGCTCATTATTGATTATTGACCATTTACTGTATAAGTGGATGGATGGATGGATTAACGATTCATGCTGTTTCTCTTAATATTACGAAAACTGCTTTAAATAATGGGGTTAAGATATTATGACCAGTGGAGTTCCAATCTGAGATGATCTCCCTACCCAGCATGCACTTGGGCTTCATCTTTTGGGGCAGTTTTCCAGGCAGTTCCAGTCACTGTGATCTCCTTACAAGAAATGCAGAGGGAAGCGTTCATTTCTGTGACTAAGTGTGCTTTTGATGTAACCAGGGGCAACACGCCACATCTATAGTGCTGTGACGTCAACAAAAACATGAGCTTTAATCAACATCAACCTGCAATTTCCATGACAACTGGTTGTCACGTGAACTGCAGGATGTGCAATTTGAAAGGCACCTTGCCAGAAATACACCAGTTATTAGTCTGAACATTCTAAATAAAATTGTGTTCCTTATTCATAATGGCCAAACAAAATGTATTCAGTCCATTGCAGGACACACCCACAATCACCCACTGTGAGTAATTCAGCAACACAAATGTGCAGGGGCATAGACAGAAATTCTGCCCCCCCTGACAAAATGTCACTTTGGACCCCTACTAGGGTTGCCACTTTCAATCTGAAGAAATAAGGGCCCACCACCGTAGATAGAATTTGCCAAGCAAGGGGTGGGGGAATCACCTATGGTCAAATTTGCAGGGTGGAGATGTGATGTTTCCCAAGCATATAAATTCATATTCAGAAGCCACTATAAGGTGACCGCCCCCAAATCTGCCAGGGTATCCATACCCCTCCAGCCATAGTGCCAAACATATTGCCTTTGGACCACAGAAAGAAAGGCAAACTGGAACTGATGCAAATTCTAGACACACAGAACACAGACCACGTCTAAAATATAAATAGATAAACACAATGGTCAGGTCATGTACAGTATTTATGAGGTGCGGGTTTTGAAGCAGAGGAGGGAACCTACCATAATGCCAGCCTTCTTTCAGTACTGCCTACAACCACACCCAAGGTTTCAGACCACGCCCTGCCTTTAGCCACGCCCACTCTGACCACACTCCACCTCTCCATCCACATCCACCCAAACCACACCCAACCAACAGTCACTAATTTTTTGCACAACCTGATTTGTACTTCCTCATGTGAGTGGAACAGAAATCTCGATTTTCCCCAAGTTCAGTGTGTCCCTGGGTCATCAAGGGAGGGGCTTCTGTCTATCCTATCCTATCCTATCCTTTCTCCCTTCTTTAAATAATCACCACTTCACCACATTGATCCATTTTTTCTCATTTTCACACTCAAGCCATCAAGCCAGAGTAGTGCGTATTATTATTATTATTAATAATATTATTATTCTTTTTATTACTACTATTATTATTATCATCATCATAAAATAAAGATGCACTGTACAGCATTTGCAGGTAACCATGTTCCAAAGTTTTGTATCTATGACATGTCCCAATAAAACAGCTACTCCGCCAATGTGTGTGACCTTGCCGCTTAAAAGAAGACTCTGGCTTTAATTAATGTGGTGATGTCATAAAATGAAGACTGTGATTAATTAAACACATGTTCCACTCTTGTTGACCCAGGGACTCGTCAAATTCAGGAAAATCAGGACGTGCTTATTGGAACATATTGTATTTAGCATTAAAGACAGCATTGATGTTTGTTACTTATTTTTCACTTGGTAATATCCACATTGGGGACTGGGTGCTAAAGTAAAACATGCTGCACTGCTAATTTAAGGCAGTTAGGTGCTGTAGGGATGGTTTCATGAAAGAAGCTCCATAGAGATGGTAGAATGAGAGAACGAAATTGTGTGTTTTATTTAAAAAGTTCCTTTCTTGCAGTAATGAAGGGAATTCATCTCCAGGGCAGGACATTTACATTGTGTGATGTCATCCTCCCTGAAGAGTCGAGTACTAATATAAGGCTGAGTACTTTAAAAGTACATGTTTTAAAAGCACACATAGAGTTTGTGCTGGATTGGTCTACAATGTGGATGTAGGATCAAAAGCACAAGACCATCATAAAATGGTATGACTGTTGGTGTCTGCTTTGGATGTCGTTCTTAACACACAATAAAGAAGATTGAAAAACATTCCAAAATGTATTAAATTAAGCAAAGTTAACGGCAGTCCCCAGGCAGCTGCTGAAAGTTGAGAGCTGTAAAAAACGACGCTAAAGACATTCCAGGGAATCATTTAGAGGTTCGGCTCACTGCTGCCAGATGAAATTTGGCTCTCATCGGAGCAGAACCGGAGTGAAAGTCAAGCCTGTATTGTGAGGTAATGGTTTAGGACAGTGTTTCCCAATCCAGTCCAGGGGACCCTGAGACAGTCCACGTTTTTGCTTCCAGCTGGGAGGGAGCAAAAATGTGGACTGGAAAACACTGGTTCAGAAAGGAAAATGTCCCCCCCGGCCATAAATAAGCCTGCTTCTACACTGTCTGCAGATAGCTGTTTAGGCTCTGTTTGCCAGCTCAAATGTACAAGGTCTGACACTAGAATCCTGACACTTATGTATTACTTTCTATTTTGCCCTATGACCAATGAGAACAATATTTCACCCCATTGTATGATCCAAGAATCATATATCTAATACTGACAATAAAAGTAGTGACATAACTCACAACGACCCCTGATCATATGGTGTACCTTGAATACCATTCTGATTGTACTTGATTTGCTGCTGTATCTGACTTCACTCGAGCAGCTCTTCAAACACAGTATCGCTTTGCAGCCTTCTGATGCAGTCTGTTCTAATATTAGATGATGGAAGAGCCTCAGACGAATTCGATTTTTACAAACAAGCTTTGCTGGTCGGTGGTCATGTTTAGCAATGAATTATGGAAAAGGAACATTTCTCTGTAGTAGACAACATTTAAATAATGTAACGTAAGTATATGTTATATAAGTGAAACCATAGGTAGTTCAGGTCCAGAAAGTAAAAATCCAGACCAAGATTTTGTTTCAACCAACCAGTTCCGCATAAAGAATCACAGTCAGAGAGTGCTCTACTGGTTAGTTAAAACAAAATCTTGGTCTGGATTCCTGCTTTCTGGACCTGAACTATCCACCTCTGAGTGAAACATATGACATACTCCAGGCTGATCGTGAGTATGGAGAAATCCTGCAAAGGTTCTGTCATGTTATGTTATGGCACAATGAACAATTGGAGGCAAATGAAAAAGCTAGAGGAGTGTCTCCAAACATTTTGGATAGAGGTGGGCGTGGTCAAAGGTTTGTCTGCAAGTCAAGCACAGAGACCACCTGAACCATCTCTTGAAAAGAACCACAGATTCTTCAAATCCATTAAGGTTTCAGAGGAGTCTGTATTTTAAACACAGACACTGACATCCATCCATTCAGCCGGCCAGTAGTGTCATCTGTCTTTGCATTTCGTGAACATTTCAAACAATCACTAGGAAGTCCTTACCAGCAGGTTGCTAATACTGACTGCTGTCTATTCAGGGACATTACAGTTAATGTTATATAGAGTAACCAATGTGGTGGATACTAGTGTGGTTCAGCGTTTTAATTTATCTTATTATTATTATGTGATATATTATTATTATTATTATTGTTATTATTATTACTTTTGTTGTTGTTGTTGTTGTTGCTGCTGCTGTAACAGGGCTATTCTCATGGTTGTGAATATATTTTGTGTTTTACAAGCTCTGCATTACATTAAAACCACAGTATAACTATTCGCTCTTTTCTTTCCTTTCTTCATATTGGCTATTGCGTACACTGCAGTGATGGCATCTGCTGAGCAGTCCTGCCTTCCTCAGTCTCGCCGAACTGAAAAAGGCAGAATCAAGGCAAAAGTGCTTCTTCCCTCATCCTGCTCCCTTTGTGTTGACAAACCGGCAGCGAATTAACTGTGCGTGACTGCGATGTGCATCAATCCTCCGCCTCTAAGTCGATTCCCTCAGTAGTCATCACTGCCCTGATTGATTTCACAAGGACTGCAGGCTAAATTATTATTCTCTAACTTTCACAACCTCAACGAATATCAGCTGCATTTCCAATCGATAAAATCAAATTCAACGTACTAATATGTGCAAACATAAATACATAAATATATTACTTACCAACCACTTGATATTTTGTACTTTGTCAATGACAGATATTGGACCTTAATAGATAGACAGACCCATACATGGTTCTGGAAATGTCACATTTTTTGTTATGCAATCCCTGTTTAATCCAAATGGTCCTTCATTTTTCAAGGTATATAATATATAATACCAAGGATCAGCATTGCCATTGCTGATGCCCGTGTTTGTACTTATCCACACTCCAATATCAAAATCCTCCATGGTAAGTTGGTCATGAGGAAACCATTTGCTCAGCAAAGAATATTACTTCTAAAGACAACTAAAGACCACTAAAGACCCTGTTTGTTGTAAGAATGTATTTGTGATTGGCTCCAGTGATGTGTACCCTATTACTATTGTTACAGACATAAGCAGCTCTTTTCTAAATCAGCCAGAATAAACATTAAAAACTAGCATTAGGGTATTGTTAATAGTCACGATGATGAGCCATGTTGGTCTGATTTTCCTTTATTCCAGGATGTAGCAAAGGTCGTCGCTAATACCAGACATGGTGATAGCAAAGGCTAT
>JAODKN010000102.1:944808-956281 GCA_026774425.1 Petrocephalus zakoni | reverse complement strand
GGCAGTGGTGAATGGGGCGGGGCAGTGGTGAATGGGCGTGGCAGTGCAGAGTGCGATGGTACAAAGCTCGCTGTATGCTCATGTGGAGCTCACATGACCGACAGGTTATACAGAGAGCACAAACTCAAACAGCCACATTCACAAAAGCTCCGGCTGCAATAAATGACTGAACTAACCGTACAGTTACAGTCAGAGAGGAGCACCACCAATATAAAGACACTTCTCAGGCATCCCTCAAGCCCCTTATTACCTGCAAATGAACTTTTAAAGAGTACCTCCATTACCTTGAGTTACTAGAGCATCATTTCTACTGAAGATCCCACACAGTAAATATGAGATTTTACCACGTGTCTCATAAGCTGTAACTTTAATCAAGGTAAAAAGCACAGTTCATTTGTACCTAAAGAAGGATTTGGTTCCCAAAAACAAAATAGATTAGGGACAAATTTACAACGACATGAAATACATTCATACCTTATATGGTTTTAAATTCTGCTGTGCGTCTCTGTGAAGCTAGCAGACGTAAACTGTGAAATAAGGAATTACACTTCAGATCCCGGGACGCACCCAGCAGAGTAAGCAAATATGCTGATTCTGATTCTGTGTGGCTTCGGAGTGGGCACGAAACCCACACTACCGACATAATCAGAGACCCAAACACACAGATCAGAACCAAGAAGACCAAATAAACAACAAGGCAGGGGAAACAATCGGACTTTGCAATTCAAGCTTCAGTAAACAGCTCAATATTTTACTAATTGTTTACTAAATTAATTTCACCACATACATCTTTCCAAAAATATATGGTATAAAACAAATACGAATAAGCACAGACTATAAGAAAATACACCTTTACTTTGATGATTACTTTCTGGGGGCATACAGAAGATCTGAAAACACAGCTGGACTGCATATTAACACCACGTGTAGGACTTACTCCTAACTCCTAGACATCACAATGAAAAAGTGGCTGTTTAGGCGGCCTAGTAGCCAGGAAGATATTACCTAAAGATTGTTTGACATTTTAATATAAAACATTTCTTAATCTGTGCGAGCCACATAGTGCACGAAGAACAAAACCAACTAACATTCTAAGCATCTGCTTCCGTCCCCCAAGACTCCTTAGAAAGAGCGTCACGGTTACACTCGAGTACAAATTCAACAGAATCCCCTATTAGTGCAAAAGAGCGAGTGAGGCTCTGCTGTCCTGCAGCGTTAATCCGTGAACCTGGCATATCCCAACCTCTTCATCACCACCCAGCATATACTGTCTATACGCCGGATGTCATCGCGAGGCATCTTCTCCTTCCACATGCCGATGCTGCCTGGAGATACATCTCCCTCATACATCAGGCTGTACAGATTTGTGGAGGTGGTGAACATGAGCTGGTTTAAGGCCGCCGGAGCGACGGGCACTTCCAGGAAAGTGTGTATCCTGCCCGCCGTCTCCTCGGGGAACTGCACGATGTCCTCGAACGTGACCTGGAGGTGAGCGTCGGAGGGCAGGCTGCCGATGACCCTGAGCGTGGCGGCCGTGTGGGCCAACCATAGGTGAGCCAGCAGCAGGACAGGGTCGCTCTCTGAGCGGGAAATGAACTCCCGGAGGAGCCGGAACTCCGGGGCGAAGCTTGTGCACCTCGCCCCACCACGCTCCTCCTGGAAAACAAGACCCAGGTGCTGCGGGATGTTCTTGAGTGAGTACAGGTTTGGCTTGCTGTTATAGAGCATGAGGTAAATCCAGGCCCGTGGGTCCCTCACCACGTATACAACTCGCAGTGATGGCCCAATCACCTGGTGGACATAGGGCAGCTTCAAGGCCCAACTGCCACTTCTCAGGTTCAGGACCGCACGGGCACTCGGATAGCGCCCCACGTGTTGCCTCAGCTCCCGGATGTATTCGGCGTCTTTCTCCAGAGCCCTGAATCCAGCAGGCGACTCCTTCCTGCTCACTCTCTTCCTCCTGTCCTTAGAGAACCCACCAGCCTGAGCAAAGCGATCACTCGCCTCATGCAGCTGGATGTTTTGAAGATGCAGCTTGGTGCTGTGGATCAGTGAGTGGAACCAGCCCTGGAGAACCTTAAACTGTCCGTTCTGGGCATCAGACCCTGACCACTCACAAGCATCCACCAGGGAGTCAAAATCAAACTCGTTCTCTGGGATGTCAACGTGCTCTGTGGGGACACTGATATAGAAGAAATCGGAGCTGTTGTAAAAAAGGTACTTGAGGATTTCTGCCCCGGACCCTGGTAGCGTTGTTATGACAACAGTGGGCAGCTGGAGCAGCTGCTGGCCTGCGAGTCTCCCCGGCGGGCCTGATCCAGGGACACCTTTCCATCTAACACCGCAGAGGAGCTGATCGCAAGTATTGGAAACAAAGAGAAGCTCGATAACCCACAGCAGCAGCACCGATAGCAAGGTGTATCGCATCAGCTTGCTGAAACAGATATAAAACTTTCTCTGCAAAGTCACAAACCCAATGGCGACACACAGTGTCACTCCCACAACTACAGTAACTATGAAGCCAAAGCTAAACACTGCATGATCCACTCTACTCTGTTTAGCTACCAGCTGAGTTCCCACACCAAAACGGATGACACGTTTTCCTTCCTCTGCCTTAGCATAACCCCCAAAACCCAAGTAGTTCAACCTGGCACCCAAATCTTTATAGTTTGTTGCGATGGATACTATATGCTCTGTGTCGTTAACTGTAAGAGACAGACTCAGGCCGTTTTTGCTGTTGTCAATGAACCTGCAGTTGGTAACTTTGACATACGGACCGTGCATCACGTACGCGATTCTAGTGACCTCGCCGCTCAGGGGGAACGTCACATTGACAAACTGCGTCCATCGTTTCTTAAATTCGGCCGCCTGCTCAGCTTCCTGTATCCTTCCGGCCGGACTGGCACCCTGACTGTCCAACCAGAACATTTTATAATGAGCATCCCAGACATCCATCAGGGCCCCATTGAACTTGTCACCGAATCTATGAGGGACATACTTGAAATCGATGTCCAGATTGTGGAAAAAGGCACTTAGCATTGTCAGAGGGGAGTCTTCCTGCTTCTCCACATGGTCCACCACCAGTAAGGTCTGCGAGTTGAGCAGAACGAGGGCCCGGTACACGCTCTTCAGCTTCATGGCTGGCGAGTACGCGGACACTGCCTCCCCGCTCACAAACATGGCGTCCTGGTGCGCTGAGGCAGCTATGACCTCGCCGGCCACGTCACCCACCCTGTCATCTGCCCAGCGGAGCCACTTGGCACACTCGCCCAACTGCCCCTCCCAGGGCTCATTACATTGGCTCGTCGGAGAGGGAGCAAAAACAAGCACGTTGTTCAGGTAACTGTACTTGGGTCCATACAGAGCCTCCGATACAAATACTTGGCCATTTGGGGCAAAAGTAAAGGAGTTTTGGTCTGGGTGTTCGTGCCCTGGGTTGAAACTATTCCAACCCTCAACCCAGGAGTAGGGCTTGGCATGGACGATGTCGTACACCGCCCTGCCACCCAGCCTCCCGGATTTGAAGGAGACAAACGTGTTGCCCTGCTGGTCAGGCATGCCGGCACCATATGTCACCACACCCCAGTTGGAGAAAATGTGCATTGTGGCTTTTCCAAAGCCGGGGGGTGGTCTCGGGGTAAGGTGAGCGTCGTACCAGATATACTCCGTGTGCAGCGTAGCCCAGCGCTGGGCTGACGACTGGCCCATGGGTCCGTCTTTAGGCCGGTGTTTTCTGATCTGTTGGGCAAGCCAGTTCCCAGTGCCGTTACGCAAGACAAAGGCATCCAAGAACACCAGCTGACTCTCTGGCCCATAGAACCAGTTGTAGTTGGAATCTGCAATGCCCACTGTCCTCTGGAAGCCTGGCAGAAGCGTGGCATAGTAAAACCAGAAGTGTGCACGGAGCCAGTTGTTCTGAGTGTTGTCGATGTTGAAGTGGCGCTGTGCCAGGAACACGTACTGCGTGATGGACTTAGCTGTGTAGCTTCCATAGGCCACGCCTTCATCCAGGGACCCGTCCACAACATGGTTCAGAAGGAACATGGTCTTCTCCATGTAATTTACACACACCTGCTTCCAGATCATAGTCTCTGGGTCATTGTGCTCACCCGCCACAATAGAGCCAATTAGGACGGCCAAAATATTAGTGGTCTGATGATTCTGTAGGAACTGCTTCCCCCAGCCCCTGTACTTGGACAGTTCATACAGCTCCTCGGTCACAGTACGGATCTTCTTCAAGTATCGGGTCCGACGCTGGCTGTCCAAGGAGGAGTAGACGAAGTCGTAGGCTGTGGCGAAGCCCGTGAGGGAGTGTGCGACAGGGACCTCGTCGTTTGGGGCGCTGGTCACAATCCAGTCCGGGTACTCGGCCATCCTGTCCATGAACTTGAGCAGGAACTGCCGGGCAGTGCCATCCTCTGGGCAGAGCAGGCAGTACAGTGCCAGTGGAGCCAGATTGTTCCCGTAGATCTCGTTCCACTTGCTGGTGAACTCCTGGTGCTTAACCGGGGGCAGGTACAGGGCAGGGTTGGACAGCATGGTGTTGACAGCTGCGCGAATCACTCTAAAAACGTGGCTGTGGGTGGTGGCGGCACGCTGCCGGAATAACTGTACATCCACCCGGTCAAAGTACAGACTGGGGTGGAGGTTATCTGCCAAAAGCTTCCACTGTTCTGTGGCACCAATCGTTCTGAGCTTGAACTGCCCAAAATCATCATTAAAAACATCTTTCTCTGAACCATTAAAAACACCTGAGAAGGCAGCCCCCAGTGCCAGGAATGGTAATAAAACCACAGCCCGCCCCATGCACTCTACAGCCATGATCCAAAAAACAGATTTTTTTTCCCCCTTTTAATTTTCTCCCTTTTTCTTTAGCAGTCATTCAAAACGTATCCAAGTGAAGTTTCTTTCTTAGCCCGTGCTGTATGCCACCTCATCCCATCTAAAGCATAATCGAGCTTTCTTTTATTAAAACCATAAGTAACATTTACTTGTAGCGTCTGGATCGCCTTTTAGCTGTTGCTGGTATAAGCTTAACGCACAGCCCGCACCGGGGAACATGCTTTGCGGAGCGGGGGAAAGAGAGTCACAAAAGCCGCCGGACTTACGCTCGGAAATGGACGCAGGCTCTTAAACCACAAGAAAAGACTGTGAGCGCAAGCTTTGCATCCACTGCTTCCCGAAAGCTCGCAAATGCACGATCCGGGGAGATTGTATTCAGAACATCCAGCTTGTGTGCGTGATCCCAGATCCATGTGCCGACGCCTGCGTGCATCTTTTAAAGGCGCCCAATCGGGCATCTCCCTCCGCTCGCTCGCCGCGTCCCGATCCGCCAGCCGAGCGGGCTCCGCTTCCTCCGGGCCGGCGTGAAGCGCACGGCGCGGTCCGGGCTCTGGCTCTGCGGCTGCCCCCACCCCCGAGCGGCTCCGCACTTTCCCTCACCCCATATCGCACCCCCGCCCCCAACTTCAGGCAACTTCCGCTGAGACGGGGGTGGAAAGAGCGCAGGGACTCTTGAAGGAAGTTTTGTACTGTTGGAATTACACAGGGAGCCGGCGGAGGAGGATGCGCCGCGGAGACGGACGGTCCAGCACAAAAACGAAGTGGCTCCGGACGGCTGGAGTGCGAAGGCTCCCCACACCCCTGTCTGAATCTGCAGTTCCACTCTGTGTCTGCAGAGGGCGCTAGAGGCACGGGAGGAAAAGCCTGTGTATGGGGGGGTGCGTCCAATTTAACCGCCACATAAATGCACTGACACGTGTGCCCTGCGAATTCGCTTATTACCATTAACATACTGATTTCATATACACGGCAACTGAACGTATTCTATATACAATTCTGTTCAAAATAGACTTTTAAGGACAGATGTACATATTAAATGTCCAAATCAGAGGAACATAAACAGTCCACTTTTTTAAAGGATGCAATAGAGGACAGATTGAGTGTGCGGGTCGACCCAGAAACTTCCGTAGGCCTGCACATCCATCTTCTATCTGCACATCCTGCTCAGGGTCACGGGGGAGCCTGGAGCATATCCAAGACAGCGCACACAGGCCACAGGGCCGAGGGACACCCTGCTTGGGATGCGACTTACCCAGACAGAGTGTGAATTTGCATCCTGATTATGTCAATGCCACTCACAGCCAGAGAGGCAAGAAACACGTTTCCACGGCGACCAGGGAGCACATTAGGCATTGCGCCTGGATACAGCGTGGATGTTTATTCTCGTTTAATTACCAGGAAGATGGAATGAAGTGATGCACTCATTCTTTATACCATGGAGAATTGGGTCCTTAGTGTTTTACGTGTGCAGGGCCATTCTGCCATGGAACACAACACGGATGTAGAGAAACACGTACACCACACGCAGGAAAGATCCTGGCCATCTGCTCAGACCCTTTGCCCTCTCTAAAGGTCCTGACTCAGACTCACATGCAACCTTCTGTTTTACTACCCCAGCCACTTCATTCAAATGGGGCCAACCAATAAGCTGCTGAGGTCTAACAGATTCAGCCAATCCATGTGAAGGGGCGGGCTGAAGCAGCGTCATGTTTATAATGCATAACATGTTCCCCTGAATTATGCTTTCCAGATTTCACGAAGAGCTGTTGTTTGCGAGAAATGTGGCAAACTATGAAAATATATTTCATCTTTAAATTCAGCTCGCAGCCTCATTAAGGCTCACAGTCTTCATTTGGTGTAATAGGCCAATCTGTTATTATCACTATCACTCTTTTGCTGTTTTTCGTAACAAACATCTTTGATGAAGTCCGATTTTCTTGCCTGCCAGATTCCTCACTTAATTAAGATTAATACACAGTTCACACAAATATAATCTTTAGTTGGGTAGGAATGCAGAAACGATGACGAGGTAGGAATACTGCCATACTGTTGTATGAACTTAAAATGCAGCTGAGTATGTATTTCAGATAATAATCTGGTATCTACTGATGTTCACCACATTAACGTAAACGCATGTATAGTTCAGGTCATCTATCTTAAAACCTTAACAGTATTCTAGAGACCACACGCACGCGTGTGAGGCCTCACAGGCAGATGGTAGCCGCAGGAGCCTGACACTGGGTGCAGCGGGGGGCTGTGAGCTAGGTTAAAGGGAACGATAAGCCTGTCAACCTGTGAAACTGGGGACACAAAGGCCAGCTGATACCCTCATTAACAATGATGCATGCTGGGTGTCGTGGGGGGGCTGTGGGGTGTGGGGACATCAAAGGTGTTCGCGGGGGAGGGGAGACCAACAATCTGTTCTCTGGTAGAGAAACTCAGCATCCTGGGAGTTTCTTCCTGCTCATTATCCGACCAATCGGCTCTCTCACTGCATCATGAATATTAATGTGGTAGTCACATGGTCCTTTCATTAGTGTTCAGTGTCCCTGACTCCCTGTCATTACCAGGTAAACATACCACATATTTATAAATTGTCACTAGCTGCCCTAACCTTTACTCCCCCTTGCTTTCAAGCCGAAATTACATCCTCTAATGGTGGGGGGAGAGGGGGGGGGATTGGGGACATGATGTTAGTCAAGGAAAGCAGAATGTGCTGATTTATTGAGAAACAGGCATTGGTTCTGGTTCCAGCTTTCCCAAAGGTAACAATTATAACTATTACTTGTTAAAAACCCCATATCCATAGCGATTAGGGCTGGCTGGGTATTAATGTGGAGGCGGAATTTACCCTTGGACACTGTGCCCATCTCTTTGATGCTCTGGCATGATTTAGTCCCATTTCAACAAACCAAACTGAAGCCTTGCTAACCACAAATACTGTAAATTGTTATGTATTGTTCAAAGAAAAATCTCTGCCCGTATGCGCACACACACCATTCTGGTTTTGGATGTTCTGTCAAAATGGGTCAGTTATGTTTCCACTGTCAGCTATGTTACAGACTACAATAATTATATATTTGCCTCCTGAGCGGTAAGCTTGAAGCTGAAGGGTTTTAGTAGCATGTTACCCAAAAAAACATTCTTCAAATCCACGTGTGAATATTAGACTTATCTGATGAAATGTGAAGATCATTGAATGTTGTCTGTGAAACACAAGAAATATAATCACTATTACATTTTCTCCTAATTAATTCACAACTATAATCATTCCTGTGGATAAACACACATCACTGATCAAAAAGGTTAAGTATTTTAATAGAATAGAATAGAATAGAATAGAGATACTTTACTAATCTTCATTTGGAAATTCACTCTTACCTCATCCTGCTCTCCCTGAAAATACAAGGAAGGACAAACTTGGGGGTCAGAGTAAAGGGGCAGCCACCTGGCAGCACTGAAGGAGCTGGGGGGGTTGAAGACCTTGCTGAAAGGCCCATGGGCATATGACTATTCTACCACGGCTGGGCTCGAAGCGACAACCTGCAGATTAGAGGCACAAAAGCATAGTCTGCTGAGCCACACACTGCCACTATAATTATATATATATATACTGCTTACTGCGTTCAAATGTTCCAAACTGCCTGATTTTGCCCATAGCATAATTGACAAATACAGCAGCCAGTGTCTCAGTTTTTTTGAATTAATAACCAAAAATTCCTATCTCTTGAGATTAGCAACTAGTAAAAATCCTTCATTTTAGGGGTGCCATATAAGAACACATATGCATTTTAGGGTACAATAATAACGTTCTTCGTCAGATCTACAAACGCCAAATGTGTGCCTAATTATAGATTGGCCCTGCTACTCTAAACTTGGTAGACTGATGCACAGTCACTTCACTTTTTCCAGCTGCTTAAGACAGGAAGCTTGTGTTATCCTCTGGGAAACGTTGGTTAGGGCCCGGGGAAGCTGGGAACTGAGTGAGCCTTTATGTCAGAAGCCAGAAGGTTGGAGTCAGTGGAGCTGGAGGCAAACAGGAAGCTACACTGGAGCAGGATCTGCTTGCATTGTGCTGGATTCCATTGAACTTTAAGGCAGAATAATTACTTTATAACAGGCAATCCCCAGGGCATCTATAATCCTGCTTTAAGCATCACTACATGCTAATGAAATTTCACTGAGATTTCAAATTCAGTCATTGTATATGTGCAGAGCGGCTTCTATTTAACAACAGGAGTGTTCTTCTTATAAACAGTTTTACAGAATGTTTGTGTCCCCAGGTTGATACACTGCCATATTATACTCTTTCTATTTCACCTTGCGGTCAGATTGATCTCTGACCACGGAACACCGTCGGTCTGAAACAGAATGAATCAATTTCCATGCAAATTGAGTGAAGAGAAAAATATCCACAATAAATTACTTTGTTAAAATTCAGTGCGTGTGACAAGCAGAGTGTCCTCAGCTAACAATGAGGTACACAGATTCACGGGGGAAAGATTGAGATTGAGACCGAGATTCAGCTTTATAATATAATATAATTTTTTTAAGTTCAAGTACGAGAAAATGCCGTTCTGCATCTAAGCAGAAGTGCAAATACTAGTATATGATGCTCATGAGTTAATCGGCCCACTGGATTGGTGTACGTCTAGCCAGAATACTGTGAGAAATTATTTTATTTTTTTCCTTTTTTTCCCCCTTATTTTATTTTTCTGAATGCATCACGACTCAATACAAAGCAGTCACGTTGCTGAGGAGACGCTAATGAGGCAGGATTAGCAGAAGCAAGAGCAGGTAGGGCAGATTGACGTGACAGCCGGGTAGCGAGTCATAAAATCCACTGCCTGCCATCGAGAGCAGAAGCCGCTGCAGCATCTCCGCAAATTCACATCCGGGGGATCCGGTCGGCCTGAGCGAAGGCTCGGTCACGCTGCAATCACGAGGAAGCGAGCTGCCGGTGAGGAGGCTGGTCTCACTGATCAGCCGTCAGTGTTACGGAGTGATGTCACTGACCTCTGAGAGTTTCCTGTGAGAGGGAGGGTCTGGAATAGCGCTGGTCGCGATGTGGAGGGAGGCGGTGGGGGCAGAGGGGGAGGTCGGGAAAGAGCACACGGGCTCTGAGGCCTTTAATACTGTGTGGAAGGAA
The DNA here is from genome assembly GCA_026774425.1 of Petrocephalus zakoni. Lineage (NCBI taxonomy): Eukaryota > Metazoa > Chordata > Actinopteri > Osteoglossiformes > Mormyridae > Petrocephalus > Petrocephalus zakoni. The sequence goes on along the minus strand of JAODKN010000102.1, from coordinate 946,290 downwards.
AGTTTAATGCAATGGTAGGCCGGGGTCGGGAGGCTTGTGGCTCTGTTGTTTTGGGGCTGGGTGCTGTGTGGCCTTGCCTCGCGGCTGTCTGCACGGAGCCAGCCCTGCAGGAAACAGACCTTGGAGAATTGGGCTGAAAGGAACATCTGCAGGGGGAGAAAAGGAAGGGGGCCTGCAGGGAGGCCTAAAATGTAGTTGCTATGCTATGCTATACGCAGTATGTTATATGGTAGTGTTTGCATATAAGCAATTACACAGTAGCTTTTATTTAAGTTACTTAGGTTGATTAGGTGTGGTTGTAGCTGTCCTGCTTTGTAGTGCTGTGAGCCATGCCAGCCATGGACCCCGAAGGGGGGCCGCAGCTTCCGGTGGGTTGGGAGTGGAATTTCCCTAATGCTTAGGGTTTTTGCCCTCCTTCCTAGGCTGCATCTCTTTATCCCCACACACTGAACAATTTTGTAGTTCTACACTTGCACTACACTACAGCTCATCACCACTAATCCATCTCCCTTCTTCCACTTGTACCCACTCTCTCCTTTTCACATTCTGCCACCCAAGGCCTGAATCCCCCTGCTCCTGTAACCCCTGCCACATGACACATGAGGGACCGATCCTCCCACATACCACCTCTCCCGATCCGGTGCCAAGAAGAGGGACGCAGCAGCTCCGTCTTCTGTCACACAGAGATAATCAAACACAACAGTCTCCTTCTCCATCTCAGGGACTTCAGCAGTGCAGTGCAGTCTCTCAGGCCGCTCCTGTCCCAGTCAGGGCATGCCTTCCGTTTCTGATGGACGCCAATGTCCCAGCCCATCGGCTTGTCATCCTCATCCTCCTCCTCCTGGGGAACTTCTTCCCGTCTCACAGGAAGCTGTGGTCTCGGCCCGGCTGCTCTGCCCTCCTCGGCAGCAGTGAGCTCGGCTCTTCCCTGAGGAGGAGGGTTATACACTGGAGGACGTGGTGCAACAGATGTCAGAAATACGCAGGGAGCACGGCCTGTTCAGGTACAGCTGGGACAGGTGGTTTTCCATCATTGATTTGGCTAATGCATTTTTTTCTATCCCAGTAGATCTGGATTCCCAGTACTGGTTTGCCTTTACCTTCCAGGGGAAGCGGTGGACGTGGACAGTGATGCCCCAGGGTTACACAGAGGCGCCCAGTGTGTATGGACAGGAGCTGGAAAGGAAATCTGGAGGGGTTTACTGCACCTGGGGGGGGGCACATTGGTACAGTATGTGGATGATTTGTTGCTTTGCTTGCACACTCGTGAGTCCTGTAAGTAGGACACTAGGGCCCTAATAGTCTTCCTGGCAAACAATAGGCACAGAGACAAAAGCTGCAGCTGGTGACGCAGAAAGTAACATACCTGGGTCACGTGTTAATGATTGTCGGATGGTCATTAGCACCCGAGCCAGAAAATAAACATTTGCTTTCAGTCCTAGGCATGATTGGCTGTTGCAGGCCTTGGATTCAGGACTATGC
>JAODKN010000102.1:911056-924902 GCA_026774425.1 Petrocephalus zakoni | reverse complement strand
ATCACAAATGCAGCCCAGTAGGTGGCGGTACTGCTCCTTAATGCTGGTTCCATCAGTGCTTCATTTGCAAAATATGAGTTCATGAAGAGCATATCGACCAACTGCGACCACCATTACATGAGGAGGCGAAGCACACTGACTTGGAATTATGTCACACGCGCAACAATAATGTGCAATTAATTTCTTAAACGCATAACAAAGCAATATTTTCTATTGACACCTGTTAGGTACATCAAACTATTAGATGAGTTTAATGGTCCAGAAGGGAACCAACTAACCAAAAAGTGGATTTTTCTGCAAGCATGTGCTGCAATTCTTCCATTTATAAATTATAATTCAGATAAACTGAACATACTACATAAATATCCTGTCATTGTTAAACACCATATTGTTTACATATACAGCAAACTACAGTGGTTACTTTATTGTTTTGCTAGTACTGATGTTAATGACTTCACTGACTGTTTTCTTTTCTTTTAAGTGTTTATTCTGGTCGTCCATTTCCAGTTTCTGGATCAACACTATTACCTAAATATCTCATATCTGACATATTGCAGTATATTTCCATCAGGTTAAATTGCTACTCAGCGAAATTATATTTTGGGGCTTTGATTCTAACCTGAAGTATGAAGTTTGCCAAATTCTGCATTTGTTGCCGCTACATTTATATGATATCACTCCAAATTGCTGGGATTTAATTTTTTTAATGAACTTGATGTCATTAAAAGAAATATTAAAGGTGTCACTACAGGATTTCATAAACCAGATCGGGTGTTAGGCAATCTGCAGGAAGTGGCGATCACCAGTAAGCGCTCAAGGGGGCTTATATCTGGTTAACTTTTCACTATTCATTAAGTAGTTCTTGTTATATGCTTTTATACAATTTTGGTTAAGACTCTCACACCTCACTCAACTCATATATATGACTGCAATTAATTTGCCAAAAAGTGACAACACACACAACAAACATTTAAAGAATTTGACTGATACAATTATTCTAAATGTTTTGTTCAAATTTTCTACAGATATCGCAATAGTTATCTTTTGGCTACAATAATCTTGCAGTGACAATCTGACTTCATGACAGCCCTAGTAACAAACCAGAGCAAACGCTCCAGAAAACAGCTAGCAATTTTTCCAGCAATAAAAACTCTCTCTGTGCCTTTGATAGTTAACCCTGAGGAATCAAAATTAGGAGAATCTGTGCAGTTCCTCTATTGCTAACAGAGCGCCACGTTGGGAAATATAATGACATTCCGTGTCAGGAGCAAGCAATTCTCCATCTACATAAACTTACAGGCTTAAACAAATAAGGACCGCCTTAAGTTCTTTCAACAACCCAGTGACACTTGTTTACTTCTGCATGTTTAAGACCAAACAGTCTCTGATAACAGTAGACATAAACTTCATGTCAACCAGCTGTGGTGCCTTTTAGTTAATCAGTAAGCATAAACATTGAGTGTTTCTCATATGCGTACTTGACCATATAAATACCAAGGAAATTAGACTGAACCCATGATTTACTGCGGCCCAAGTTCGTTCTTGGGAGGAAAGTTAGCAAGGCCGATCTTGCCAAAACCAAAAGTACAATCTTTGCGTTCTTGGTATTGAGAAATACGCCTGGTCAGACACTCACCATCATACAGGAAGTAGGTTCCGTCCTTAAACACTGCAACAGAAGGGAGTTCTTGAAGAGTGACAGTCTAAAAAAACACCCAAGGGAAAAAGGAACTTTCGTCATTTCCGTCATTCTCACCATGAGGCACACAAGCACCTTAAAGGTTATTAATGCATCATTATCCACCAAGCGCCCCGGTGATGAGGTTTATTTTTAATCAACTGTTCATTAATAATTCATTGTTACCCAGCCAGCACTACTGCGAAGAGGGTTATTATTAATAACTATTCCTGAATAACTGATCACCCAACCAGCACAATGATGATTAATAACTATTCAATAATAATTAATCTTTAGTCATCCAGCACCCTAACCCTAACCCTCTATAATTACAATTATTACTGATGAATATTCATTAATATCTAACCATTACTTTATTATTAATCATTCCTTCATTATTAATGGATACTCGGCAGGACACTAGTGGACTGGTACCATAGATTAAGACTGTGAAAGAGGTTCAGTCTTAACAGTCTGCCATATTATACAAGAATGGGGAGCAGGATCGACCCACCAGGCCTGGCATACAGGACCTGACCTGGGTGCCAACAGCTTCAGAGCCATGGGACCCATTAATGGAGTGATATAGCACCTTTCCTCCGGGGGCTGTCACTGGCAGGTCAGTGCCAATAAGAGATCCCAGCACCAGGAGGTTCCATTAACAAAAGAGCAGATTCACCAAATCACCAATAACTTTGGGGGAACAGCATCCTAAAACGAGTTTCTGATCCGTATTTTCCACTGGACGAAAAACAAGGACAATGGCATAACAGTGACCAGGACACAGAAGGGGCCAGGAAGGACTCACGGGGGGGACGGCGTCCTCCAGCGCAGAGAAGAAGTAAGTGTAGACAATGAGCTCAGAGGCCACCTCGATGTACTTCTCCTGGAAGAGCAGGACACACTAGGTGAAGCACAGCTCATCTTTGCAATATAGCCGCATGTCGCTTAGGGATTGAGAAATGCATCATAGAGTCATAGAGTGCCCTTGCACGCTATGTGTAACACGACATGCTGCTTTACACTAAGCTTTGTATAAGTAGAAAGAATACACTAAAAATAACAATAAAAAGTACAATACAGTAAATACATAAACCGGTAACCGTAATTATCAAGTATAACGTACTGTACATAATTATATGGCAGCACAGTACTTTTTTTCTCCACCGTAAATGAGCTGTGTGTTGCACTATGACGGTCATGTCACCAGGGAACAGGAATTTTCTTTTAGCACCACTATAACCACCACCGTCGTACATACGGCCCGTCGTTGAGCAAATCCTTGTTACACGGCACATGACTGTACATACTGCTCAGAAATGGAAACCAGTGCAAATCCACCAGTCCATTCGGCAAACAACTCTATTAACTGGAGCAAGAATCTCATGGTACTAGAACGGCACCTTCAGGGTCGATTCCCCGCCGATATAGACAAAGACCACGTCATGGCGGCCCAGGATGTGCTCGAACATCTGCCTGCTGGGAAGGGCCCGCACCACCGGCCTGGAAAGGGAGAGCACACAAGGGGCTTCCAGCATCACTGGCCCATGTTCAGGGAGCACAGTGAAAGTCTTGCGGCACAGCTGAGGGTTCGTGGGGAGGGGTAGGAGACACAGCAGTGCAATACTGGACAAGACAAAGCAATCTAAGAAAAAGGACACACTGGAGAGGGTCAGCAAACACACACACACACACACACACATACACACACACAGACTCGCGTACCTATCTAAATGGGGACCTTCCATTCAATTCTATGGGAAAAACCCTAATCCCAATCACAACATCCTTAACCCCAAACCAGCCCTAACCTTAACCATAAGTAACCATTTTTACTTTTTTTGATTGCATTCACAGATTTTTTATAAAATGAGGTTATCCAAATGGGGACCTAAAAAGGTGTCCCCAAAAGTAGGGAAATTTCCGGTTTAACCACACTTTGGGGACATTTTGATCCTCTAATATAATCTATGCAAACCCACGTGAGCACACACACACACACACACACACTATAACACTTCCACTTGCTTGTTGGGTTTTTTTTTTTTGCTATGGTTTTCTTCACACGTTGCGACCTCCAAATTCCTTGCAGAGGGTCAACTAATACGAGACCAGACAAAATTATCAAGATGCCTCCTCACAAGTGCACAGCACCATCTAGTGGAAAAGTAAATTACAGCCGCTCCATGAACATCTACAGTACAGTGCAAAAAAGTCTGAGGCCGTCAAAGAAAATGTTTAAATGATCTATATGTTAGTGTCAAACTATGATATCAAGTCAGATGGCATCAGCTTAACCGTTTCAAAGCCTCTCCTTAATTAAGTCACCTGCAGCATCCGCAGCAAACAAAGCATTTGACCACTGGCACCTCGTTTTGCTAATCATTGAGTTATTTAACGAGTTAATCGATTAATTGAGCCCATGGTGAGATGTAACAAATACATGGGGCGGCTGAGGTGCCCCTGAGGAGAGGTATGGGAAGCGGTGTTCTTCTACCCATCCAACAAGATATCAGTCATTTTTTGGAGAACAGAAGAAACTCTTGTTAGTTTTTATAGTGTTGCTGTTAATTCGCGAATATTCTAATGTTAAATTGTGTTTTTTTTTTCCATAGCAAACAAACTCATATCTTTTACATTTTCCAAATTAAATTCTTAAGTTTTCATTATGCAAATTCAGCCTGACGACGACACGTGTCTATCTGCTATTGCATGTCACGGCCCCCCCATGACAGTCCCTGCTTTAACCCTTTAATCCCGCTTTGTCACACAACCAAACAGTCGGCAAATGAGCTGAGCCCTCCGCATGTAAAGGCGTCTTACCCAGCCACTCTGTTGGCGAATTCGACGATGTCATCCTTGGTCCTGGGACCCTTGTAGTTGTAAGCTAGATCGCCCTTCAACCTGAGGAAGGGAGAGCAGCCATTACAGAGCAGGGGCTTCTGGGAGAAAAAGCACCAGGAAGAGGAAGATGAGCATTCAGCACTTCCCACCCAATATGCACCCCGGGAGCAAACTAAGTAATAAAACGCTAGGAAGCCGCCTCCATCACCTGACCTCCGTACGGCCTGGCGCTCGTGGCTTCACTAGCAATTTGAAGATTATGGAGAAAAAGCAACATTTCTATAAGAATGCAAATGGGTGACAGAAAGGCTGATTGTAACAGAGGCTTCATGCCTAACGGCCTGCAGGCCCAGGCGGGGGGTATGGCCTTAACACAATAGAAAAACCGGAGGAATCAAGTGGAATGAAGAGGTCACTAGGTATGGGTACCGAAACCTAATACTAAATGGGGCCCTGGGCTAAAATTTTAAAGACTAGAGTATCGATAAGCTCTGAGGTTAACAGTATTTCTTTCGGTACTGGAGAAATGAATGAATCAGATTTTTGCTTCTACATTAAAGTAAAGTTAGTCCATTACTGATTAAGATGTTAATCTAGAGTGTTCCCTCGCATGCACAATGCACGAGGAAACTCTCGCACTTGCGCCCACATGTGCACAAAGATGCTGGTGTCGCTGCCCAATCTGCGTGCACATGTGCGAAAATTCTGCTCTGCTTATGGCCATGTGGGATTTGTATACTTACATCCGCTGGACCCGGCCCGATCGGCGAGAGTATGTGTACAGATTTTAACTCTAAATTACATTTTAATACATTGTAAAACATATAAGAGCATACGTTCACAATCACATGATACTTAATATCCATTAGTAAACATTAAAATATATGACAAATACAGCCTGCCTGCTAGGCAGATACACAGCCTTTTATTTTATGTGACACTGTAAAACACTTAACTAAATGCATACAACCCCGTTGAGGACTGAGAAGTTGTTAGAAAGAATTAAAACTAACAAAAGCGATAACTTTTTTTATTATTATAATGATCTTAGTAACTTTGTAACTCCCATGCGAGAGGAGTATTTGTTGAGTATTAGTTTACTGTTTTGACGGTATTGCATGAAAAGTTTGTTTCTTCGCTGACAAATACGGCAGAGATCTTAAGGCATTGCTACACAGATCTGTGGTATGCAGATTGGGCAGGGACCGCAGCTCAGGCAGCCGTAACTGATGATGATGGCGGAGAAGTAAGAGATCACAAGTGTGGTTGCACTTCACTAGAATCAATGCGGACAGTGCGCGTTGCCAAACGTGCAACAAGTGTTTTGCGTGTACAGACATTAAATGCCTTGCATTAAAAACATGTGTGTTTTACATTTCCATTATCAGAACATCTGTATTTGTTTAAAACATTGCCGTATTGTGAAATTTTACTTTGCATTTCACATTTAATGTAAATTTGTTAAATAATGATGCAAATTTGTTGAATAATAATAGTGATTTGTTAAATAAAGCAATGCCAATTATGTTGTTCATTTGATTTTCTCTTCAAAAAGTAAGATTTCTTCAAATAAAAATACCGTTAAAGTAAAGGACCGATAAGCAGTACCTTTAAGAGTAGTAGTCCCCTTAAAATCTTAACGATACCCATCCCTACTTATCACACTGAATATGGAACATTACTGTTATACCCGACAGACAGAGCTGGGCGTTTCTTCCAGCTAAATTTAGACCATTATCTATGATTTCTAGGTAAGAAGTGGTATGCAATACCAAACACAACACAAAGTGAGCCTGAAGACTGTGACTGACAGTCAAAATGAAACCGCTGGCATTGCAGCCGCAAGCAACAACGAAGAGCTCGCAGGCCATTCAGCATCTTCTCCTGGTCTGCAATCACGGACCGCCAGCAACCCCACTACCGCTACACACCACAGTCAGCCGAAAGGAAAGATTAATTAAAGAACACACACTGTAAAACTGTTACGTTAACATGTGATTGACACTCACAGCTTAATCGTGGGGTACCCACGTACTCCAAACTCTGAGGCGACGCCTGGAAGAAATGCAGTCATATTTTACATTTCAGTAATCTATTGGTATCACTATTAATACACAACTGGGAGAACACAGCAAAATATACGACGAGGAGGAGTCTAAACCTGATTGACCAACATATAAACACATTCAGTTACTTAACTGAATAATGCTGCAAGGGATTAAAACTGAAGCTAAATAGGACACAAATAGAAGGCTGAAGCTGAAAACACTACATATAAAAGGCTGAAGCTGAATACGCTACATATAAAAGGCTGAAGCTGAATACGCTCCATATAAAAGGCTCAAGCTGAATACGCTCCATATAAAAGGCTGAAGCCGAATACGCTCCATACAAAAGGCTGAAGCCGAATACGCTCCATATAAAAGGCTGAAGCTGAATACGCTCCATATAAAAGCCTGAAGCTGAATACGATACATATAAAAGCCAGAAGCCGAATACACTACATATAAAAGCCTGAAGCTGAATACGCTACATATAAAGCCTGAAGCTGAATACGCTACATATAAAGCCTGAAGCTCAGGGACCTCAGGCAGGAAACTCACTGGAATATGCTGTGGCGTCCATCTTCCCCACATTGATTGACGAGCCTGAGCTCTTCAGCTCTGCCCCGATTTCATGCCACACCGGCTCCAGTTTCCTGCAGTAGCCACACCAGGGTGCATAGAACTGCAACACACAGGTCACGGCATGTGAGCAGATGACACGTGCCAGCGGATCCGTGCCCGGTGAGCGGCAGGTGCAGCCGGAGCCTGTGTGAGCCGCCCGTGTGGCCGGCAGGGTAGCGACTCTGCTTCTCTTTGTTTATGTGCATCTCAACACTTACTTCCACCAGCCAGACGTCATCTGCTCTGTTGTCCTTAAAGCTGCAGAATGTGGAAAAAGACAAGTTACACTACAATTCTGTGCAAAAGCAATTGAGATAATATGTAATGAGTAATAAGTAGCGCAGGGCATTTTTTTCCACAGTATATTTCTATCAAAATTCTAATGCAAATTATACTTAATAGACTGATATGCATTTACCACCTAGATTAAAGTACAGTATCATCGCATTGGATTGGGGCCGTGGTGGCCTAATAGTTAAGCAAGTGTGCCTGTGATTGAAAGACTGCCGGTTATTACTGAGGTACCCTGAGCAAGGTACCACCCCCACGCACTGCTCCCTGAGCACTAAATAATAGCTGTCCACTGCTGTCACATACAGGTTAAATGCAGAGGACACATTTTTCTTGTTGTGCACTGTGTGCTGTGGTGTGTCTTTAAAATGCATGCTTACACCACGTCCAATCTAAACCAGGATGCACAGGGTACACCAATGCAAAGCAGAAAGATTACGCAACCTGCACATAAACAGATCCGACATATTGCCAGTTATATAGAATGCAAATCAGGTCTGTGCCACATTATTTGCAGAAACACATCTTACTGCCAAGCAAATGCACTGAATATAACATCATATTATCTGCACCAAGGTCTCCACACCCATCTGTATAGATTTTTATATTCAATCCTCTCAGTCAGCGAGGCTTTTAGGGGCTAACAGAGTACACAGGAGCCGGGGGCCGAGCGTGAGGCGGCAGCACTTTCCACCCCCATCCCAACACCCTGACAGCCTCTATCCGGACTCCCCGACCGGCACATCTGCTGCAGCGCCTGCCTCAAATCTCAGCATCACTTACGTGTCATCCAGGTCCTCGACGTAAGCGAAGGCCGACGATAAGCTCAGCAGCAGCGCTGTCAGCAGGCAGAGAGACGCGCCATCAGCGTTTTTATGCACAGAGCAAACACCCCATACAGACCCATTTAACCGTTTAGCCAGCCAAACAATGTGCCAACAGGATACGTACATTCCACCTGTTTACGGACTAACAATATAAAAGAAACATTATTTCGAAATCTATGGACGGAGCGTGTATATACATTCAGGGCGGGTGAAATGAAACTAGCAAGGGCGTAGTACAGGAGAGTTTGGTAAGTACCTGCACACAGCCGCACTGACTTCTCCGGCGCCATCTTTCCTGTGGGAGGCACACCGCGGCGCATGCGCACAGGCCACCGGAGTCCCGGGCGCTCACCGACTCGGGATCGGTTTGCCGATTTCCCTCATAAACGTCACACGGCCGATCTGGGGCAGACGGCCGCTGATCCCGCGTCAGTTATTCACCTTTTAGCGATTACGCATACCGCACATTCGCAGAGGTACTCATTGACCGGGGATCTGCGTGACAGCCTTTTGCAAACGGGTCGTTTAAATGCCCTTGGTTTGAAGAAAGGACAAGGTTGGGTGTAGTTTGCGGGACAGCTGATGAGTGCTGATACCCAGGTCACAGTGAGAAATTTACCCTATGCCATCATCAGAGTATAGTCACTGCACTGATAATAAATAAAATACAGCCCGAAAATTTGAGCATATGACACAATTAAACACAAATGTGGTGCCAATCACTTGTACCATGTGACATATGCAGCATTTTAACCTGCCAGCTATTTCATTTTGTCCAAATTGTCTTACGAACTGAGTCATAACACATTTGCTGTGTGACAACATATAAAGCACAGTTGATCAGTCATAAAGGCAAGACAAATGTCCTTTCAGCTGTTGTGTGGGTTAGAATCGTAGTAATTATTCCTTTATGTGATGAGCATTGTCCTTGAAGGACAAATGTCTACTGCAGAAAAATATTGACATCTTTTCCAAGTGGTACCATAGCCCTATGCCCTTGATGGATGGATGAATGCATGCATGTCACACAGTTATTGTTAACAGAAGTTGTTTTTATTAGACATTTACAAAAATAACACGGTCTTTATTTTTCAAATGTCCCTCATCTATGAGAGATTATCAAGCATTTTCAAAAGTGGTATAATGTTCAACATTCAATGCCCACACAGTGCCATATGGTTTATTATAATGTATTATTACAGTGACTGTTGGAGAGAAATGTTTGCTGTCTGTATGGTTTATATAACAAACCTATGCAGGTGTTTACTGAAATGTATCCTTCAAACTGATTCAACATTAATATAAATCAATATAAAACACAGTTTAAAATGTCCCTGTATTTTATCTTAATATATTCTAGAGGTCAGTATCTCTTTTAAATGTATGTTGTCACACTTGAACCACTGGTTTCTCACACGAAGCTTCATGACAAACAAAGCCTTTGTTTGTGTTTGTGTTTGTGATTGCCAACCCTTCTACAGAGCCAAAATGGAGCCTGTGCTGCCCACTTAACCATCTACAGAGCCAAAATGGAGCCTGTGCTGCCCACTTAACCATCTACAGAGCCAAAATGGAGCCTGTGCTGCCCACTTAACCATCTACAGAGCCAAAATGGAGTCTTTGGTGGCTTCTTAACTATCTACAGAGCCAAAATAGACAACATGATGGACTGCCTAGGAAGGAGCTACAGCCACCATTTTAGGAAATCCAGGAAATATCCAGGAAAATTCACTAAAGTGTTGCTTAAAGACTGGCATATGTTCTGAGAAATGTCGTTCGGCAGCTTCCTCACTGTACACCACAGAGTGTACTTACACAAACCTAATAATGATTAAAAAGTACTGCGTAGCGAATACACAAACCAGTAACAAGTATCATTATCAAGTGTTATTTACTGTACTCAATTGTATGTGCTCTACTTTTATACAAACAGCAGTACAGTAGGTCTGTTTACACTAACATCCCCACAAACATGTGAGACTCTGCTAGGCAATAGGAATATTCCAGCCCCCTATGGGACCACAGTCGTTATGGAGCACAAGACTGCAATACCGAAGCAACTTCTAACTCAGAAAAATGTTTGTGTTGGAAGTTCTCCCTTTAGTAAAACAGCATGAATAGAATATACGGTATATCCACAATTTCAATGTGCAATTAACTACACAATTTTTAATTCCTGTTCATATCTCTATCATACTCTTATTAAGACTAAAATGTTCCCATTGTAGTTTGTATAAAAAAGGAGAGCAAAGTCCATATCCTGGAAAAGACCATGAGACGTGGATTAGCTTCTGCAGACTCCAGTGCTAAGGCTCTGTGTGCCTGCAGTCCAAGACAGATGCAAAATGCAGAGACTGCAAGCAGACAGCAGGTGGCGCCACCGAGGCATCAAGTCAGGCCGCCCAGCTGAACAGACCGATCACCGGACCCATAAGACACTGTAAATCAGTCATTAGTAAGAACTGAACTGACCCTACAGAAATATGTCTACATTCACAGATTGTAAGTCAAACCCTTTCATCCAATACAACAGGGCTATTCAATTCACAGTCCTCAATGGCCATGCCTGGCTGATTTTCCAGACTTCCTTTGCTTGTGAGCCAGGTGTAAAGCCTCCAGCCAATCAGAATCAGTAATTATTAAACCAATTACCTGGAAGAACTGAAAACAAGGCCTGGATTTGGAATCGAGGTCCAGATTTGAAGAGCCCTGCAATATAATGTGCTTCACTCGTGCTAACACATTGACACCACAAGAACCATTTTGGCAACACAAATACACAGAGAACTGAGGACAGCTCTTGACAACAGGTACGATTCACAGATCAGGCCATAGCTTCTGAATGTCCCATCAGGCATGAGCAGGAAACATCAGCTGTTGGGTGGTGACGGTTTCCGTTCCTGAGAGGAGGAACTCATGCAAAGGGAATGTCTGAGGATGGCCATTGTTCCGGGTAGCAATTTATCCACGTGGCTCAGGCCCGTCTGGACCTCAACAGAGACCCTGAGGTCCCAGAGCCTCTCCACACCAGAGGGGACACGCATCCCAAGCCAACAGATGTGGTTTAATCCTGAGGCTGTCCTCAGCTACAGCCGCTGCAAAGGCATGAATACAGTATGCTGGTAATAATCTATATAATCTCAAATAAATGAGGCTTGATTCTCCAGGACACCCTCCCAAAGTCAAGGCAGGAGAGTCAGGTTGGCCAGGTATGCTGTTTTAGCCCCCATCGACTCCAGAACCCAGCCCAGGGTCCTACCGCTGGGTCACCCTAATCGTCCTGAAGCACAGGAGACCACACGCTGGGCTTTGCAGGGCAGCTGACCACTCAGCCAAGCTAGGGGCAGACGGAGTGAGCCGGAGGAACCTGGTATCACTCCAGGATGTCGGTCTCAAAGGGCACCAGGTGGTAGTAGGACAGGTTTGTAACGTAGACCTCAGGGTCATCAAGAATGTTATCGGGCTCCTCTGTCAGGAAATCATCGCTGTTCTCAAACCTGGATGGAGACGCATATACAATCTCAAACAGAGTAGCTTTATGAAATGCATTCTACTAATTTGAGTACATTACAGAATATGTACAAATGAACACATTCTGTCTTCAAAAGTGGATCCACTGAGTAAGAGACACACGTCATGTGGCACTCGGAGGGCTCAAACTGGACGTGCTCCAAAGCACTTGCTTAAAGATCAGCTCTTCCCATCTATTGCTGCCGCTTCCTCCCTGGCAGGGGCTTCCTGGACCGAGGGAGGAGCCGGCATTCCAGGAAGTGCCGGAATGGCCGGGGACTGAGAGCGACTCCCAACTGTGAGCATTCCTCTGACTGTGAGTCAATACCGGGGGTCACCCTGCTCTCCGCACAGCCATGACTGGCTCATTACTCATACTCTAAAATGGGGCTGAAGGCATGACAGCATAAATAACAGCAGCAAATGGAGAGAACATTACATGAATAAGCAAGTGAGGCTTGTGGGAGACTCACAGATGCTGTGCTGGCTCTGTGGAAGGGGGCCGGTCTTCGTCCTGAGGTTGACTCTGATCGAACACAATGCTCTCAGTGTTTGCCAGGCAGAACCCATTGGATCTCATGATCTCTGCAAAACCAAAGAGACAAAGCTCAACACCAGGCCTGAGCTCTGACTATCTGACGGAGATACTTGCGTAGATAGCTCACCTGATATTTTGACTGGGCTCTGAAAACATGGCTGGATCTTGTAGACATTGTCGTTCCTCAACACCCGGTCCAACGGAGATCTCTCGAAGAACGTAAGCACCACCTCAGACCTGGAATACTGGAAAGGTCACATGTCAGCCACCCGTGAGCTGATCGCACCATCACGTCTGTCTGTGGAGTGAGACGAGTGTGTTTAGTGCGTGAGTGGCGTGTCTGCATGGCCTCAACCACCTCCTGCTGGAACCTCAATGGGAACATTATGGCCTGATATTCTCTATGGTTTGTTCATCATCTCAGATTTACAGAGATATCCTGAACCAGCATGAACACAGCTTCAGAGCCTGGCCTTGCTCTGGGGGGCATGTGCTACTTTTCTAATGATTCTGTCTTTCTAGTTATAAATTACTGCTCTTGTTGTGGATGTGAGTGAGTGCTGTTGAAGGCTTTACTGGATCCTGTTCCCTCCCACAGGAAGCACAGATGTTTGGATTCCTCGCAGTGAATGATGGCCGCAAACCTCCCTGAAGAGCGTGTCTGTTCATACAGTATGTCTGCGCCTCATTGTGAGAATGGTGGGGAGGTGGGGGGGGGCACACCTTGCAAGGCATGTGGATGGTGGTCTTCAACAATCTCTCCACCTCGTTCAGCCTGGCCTCAATGTCACCAGCCTCTTTAATCTTCACGAGTCCTAGTGCACATCGCATGAGTCACTTGTTAGACAGTTTCACAGACAATTTCACACGATTTCACGCACTCAGATTTTATATTGGCTCTAGGCCATGTTTTTGTTGCCAGATCCTCTAAGGCGGCAGGTCTATAAGCTATAAAGTCTTACCGCCTGAACGTGATTGTAACATTTCAACTGCCGTGAAATATACTGTTCATGTAAGTACAAAATTGTCCGATTTGAGTAACCAGCTTTCAATGTATCTTCAGATTTTTAAACCCACCAGGATTGACCAAATCTTTCAAGACCATGCTGACAGTAGCAGCAAATTGGCCATTCTGAAGAAATGGTCTGCATTTCTCGCTGGCGAGCAGTTATCTGTTGTAAATAAGGACGTTTGTGTTTCGCTAGAAGAGCAACTTGTCAGTTATATTCACAGTGAACTGTACAAATTAAAAATGAAGAAGACGGAAGCAAAACGGATCATGACTAAATATCACTGAGGGTAAACTTGCAAATTATTACTAAAAGTCACACATATTCTAATGTGTCCTATTAAGAACATAAGAAATATACAAACGAGAGGAGGCCATTCGACCCATCGAGATCGTTTGGGGAGAACTTATCTAGCTCTGATTTAAAGGAACCCAAGGTTTTAGCCTGCACTACACTAACAGGAAGACTATTCCATACTCTAA
>JAODKN010000102.1:884618-900844 GCA_026774425.1 Petrocephalus zakoni | reverse complement strand
CATCATGTGACCCATTTGCCATCTCACCCCTGCATCATGTGACCCATTTGCCATCTCACCCCTGCATCATGTGACCCATTTGCCATCTCACCCCTGCATCATGTGACCCTTATGCCATCTCACCCCTGCATCATGTGACCCTTATGCCATCTCACCCCTGCATCATGTGACTCTTATGCCATCTCACCCCTGCATCATGTGACCCATATGCCATTTCACCCCTGCATCATGTGACCCTTATGCCATCTCACCCCTGCATCATATGATCCTCCCCCTGCATCACCTGTGTGCACGCGGAGGTGCTGAACCAGCGAGGCCTTAAGGCGGGAGCTGTAGGGGCAGTGCGGGCAGCCAAAGGGCTTTGCCCCCTGGTGGATGCCCATATGCCGGTGCAGGGTCAGCTTAGTGCTGAACTTTCTGGATGGAGAGAGAGAGAAAAAGAGGGTGTCATACTCAGGGTGCACACACAGGAGCCAATGGCTGTTAAGGGCTATGCTCAGGTGACCAATGGTGAAATTACTCTGCTGACCCTGGGATTCAAACCAACGACCTTCCGATCTTAGGCATCGCATTAGGGGTAGTGGTGGCCTAATGGTTAAGGAAGCGTACTTGTGATTGAAAGGTTGCTGGTTCGAATTCCTGATCAGCAAAGTACCACTGAGAAAGGTACCGCCCCAAGCACTGCTTCCCGGGCGCTGGATTAGCTGCCCACTGTTATGTCACAATGTCACACAGGTTAAATGCAGAGGACCCTTTTCGTTGTTGTGCATTGTGTGCTGCGATGTGCCAACAATGACAATTAATCACCCTCACTACCCTGCTGAGCCACACACTGCCCGATACATGTACACACACAGGCATACTGGCACTGACAGCTTTTCAAGCAGCCCTGCAGTGCCACTAGCCCCAAATGTGCTAAAACCCAGCTCGAACTGGGGATTAGCTATTACCAACCAGGGCATCACTGTCAGAGCTCCGATATGGCCGCGCAATGGAGGCTCTCACTCACCAAGCCATCCACATGCTCCCGTCCCCAACAAAAGCACACAGTCACGCCCTTTGGAAACACACAACACCCACAGAATAGCTAGGCTTCTGTCAGCAGCCCCCCAAAGTCTGCACAGAAAGTATGCACACTGTGCCCCCTAGTGGCAGACAGTGAAACTGCTGACAGACCAGGGGCCTGAATCACAAAGCAGGATTACAGCCTTAGCAAAATAAACTACCAGATTTAACACACCGCAGTTAAATCTGACAAGTTATCCAGCTAAGCAAGAAGGCACGCAATAGGCTCCAGGCACAGAAGCCCCTCAAGACACTTAAACAGATTTTTACAATTCATACTTAAGGATAACGCATGTTATTGTTACATATATTTCCCCTTCCCTCAAGTATACACCAGCACAGCACCGCATTTTGAGATCAGGCAGAGGTGTGCGATCAGTATCAGCAACTCTATGCTTTGTTCCCAGGGGGTGTAAGGTGAGAGCCCAGCCAGTCATTCATCCAGATAATTTATTTATTTAAAAAATGTATTTAATAAATGAACCCAAGTACAATAACGATTGAAGATATGACTAACACAAGCCGCATTCGCAAACATTTCTTTACAACATCTTTTCATTTTGTGGAACTTAATATTCTGAAACTGCATTTCCGTCTGACCAGTAGGGGGAGCGATTGCACTCCCGGTAAAATCGCTTACACCCATCAACCACAGAATCAGACGTGCTTAGCCTGTGCATGGACTGCCTCTTGAACAACTGATCGCACAGTGTAGCTTCGGCCATCAAGAGCTTCCCGCAGACCTCAGAAGCTAACAGATAGCAGCTAGCAGATAGCAGACAGAAGATAGCAAATAGCAGATTGAAGACAGCAGATAGCAGTCCCTCTGCTGCTCCAACCCAAAGTAGATGTGACTAATTCATGAACAAGTGGATTTTGCCACATACCTCTCACACAGGGGGCAGCAGAAATCTCTCACCCCCCTGACCGTCCTCCCCTCCCGCTTTCTCCTCCGGCTCCTCTTCACCCTCCTCCTGCCCCTTTCCTGCCCCCGCTCAGGAGGCCCGGAGCTACAGTCCTGAACCGGGGGTGACTGCCTGTTAACAAGACGTGGGTTAGCCGGTAACCTTCACACTGAACAAAGCCGCGTGCTCCCCAAGGGTCTGCGGGTGCAGGAGCCAGGCACGCCCTTTGCTTTGGTCTCCCTCAGAATCGACCTGCCGCCTACCTGCCACCGCCGTCCCGCTGAGCCAGCTCCAGGCCTTCGTGCTGACTGAGCATGTGCATCCGGACCCCGTCCCAAGCCTCGTCTGCAGGGGTGGAGAAAGGAGACACGGCGAGATCGCAGGAGACCCGCTAGAGCAGCTGGGTCCTTCCAGCTGCAGGCCGACAATCCTCCAAATCATCTTTAAAACAAACATTCCTTTCAGCTGAACAGGTCTCACTTTTTCTTAAAAAAAAAAAATACGCTGCATCTTCGCCATGAGACTGGGCACCAGGGCTGGTGAGTAGCGACGTGGTCATTACCTCCGCCTAAGGGAACTATTTTGGACAAATTAAACCACCATATATTAGAGACAGCAGTCAACAAAGTTATTATTAGCACACTACATAGCTTCATTCACTTCATTTTGACATTTTGGGGCCTAGCCCCAAAACAGCAGACCGGGGCCCTGTAAAAGAGTCTCTCGCGTTTCATTCGGGGCAGTTAAAAGAGCAGTTAAAATGGAAGCCATAAAGACATCAGAGTCAGTTCTGATGGACATAGACAGCACAGTGGCTGCTTTATCGGTCGGTAGAGCAGAGAGAGGGATCTGCAGAGAGAAACGTCCAAAACCCTTAGCAGCCGGGACAGGAGTTAATGCTGCAAGCTACATCCATACAGAGCCTGCAGGAGGGTGCCAACCAATACTCTGCCCGGACTGTGGAATCCAGCCAACACAGAAATAATTGCAGAATAATCAGCCTCAAGGAAAACTTTGGGGATGTCTGACTTGAAACATCCATGGCTAAAAGGCTACAAGCCTTGTTAGATCTGAATTACACACTTACTTTAGACCCACAGAAGTCTACAACACAAACCGAAAGGGGGTACTCCTCCGAGACCTATCCATTACTTTCAAGAGAAGGTCTATCTGTGAAGCCACATCCACCAGTGAAACCAAACCCACAATAGCAGTCACACCTGTCTGTGAAGCCACACCCACCATAGCAGTCATATCTGTCTGTGAAGCCACACCCACCATAGCAGTCATATCTGTCTGTAAAGCCACACCCACAATAGCAGTCACACCTGTCTGTGAAGCCACACCCACCATAGCAGTCATATCTGTCTGTGAAGCCACACCCACCATAGCAGTCATATCTGTCTGTAAAGCCACACCCACAATAGCAGTCATATCTGTCTGTGAAGCCAAACCCACAATAGCAGTCATATCTGTCTGTAAAGCCACACCCACAATAGCAGTCACACCTGTCTGCAAAGCCACACCGACCATAGCAGTCATATCTGTCTGTGAAGCCACACCCACCATAGCAGTCATATCTGTCTGTAAAGCCACACCCACAACAGCAGTCACACCTGTCTGCAAAGCCACACCGACCATAGCAGTCATATCTGTCTATAAAGCCGCACCCACCAGTGAAACCACACCCACAATAGCAGTCACACCTGTCTGTAAAGCCACACCCACCAGTGAAACCACACCTACCTGTGAAGCTGCAGTGAAGGCACCGGAAACCCCCCTGGACATGACAGCGGTCGTGCTGCTCAAACTCCCGCTCAGAGCGGCACCAGGCCAGGCAGCGAGCGCACTGGGCCAAGGCCAGGCCAGATCCACGGCGGGGCCGCTGCTGGAAGTCCTGATGGACACCGGTGCAGACCCGGCCGGGCTTTCTACGCCCCCTCCGGTGACAGTCCATCTCTGAATACTGTTCCGTAGCCCGCCCAGACAGGGAGGGGGCTAGGCCCTGCTCACCTCTGCGGCACTTGCGGTTCTGTGTGGGGACGCAGGACAGTATGATGTCCCCTGCAGGTTTCCCCGGCACCGAGGCTCTTTCATCAGAGGCAGACTCTGCGCCGTCCTGACCCAACTGCACTGATGTTGACTTGGACTCTGGGGTTCCTGTCTGAGGGTGACACTTGATGCTGGAGATCCTGTACAGCCCCAGGGACATTAGGTGTGCGGACTGGGCCTCCTGATCCTGGGCCTCGGGGCTGACTGACCCCATGGAACAGGACAGGGGTTCGGGCAGCTCAACCGTGCCGCCGTCTTCCAAGTGGAAGCTTGCTACCTCCTCTGCAGAGTCTTCCTCCTCTTCCTCTTCAAAAAGAGTGCTCACCTGGCAGGAAGACACGCTCTTCTCAAAGGTCACGTCTGACACGTCCTTTTAGCGTATTATAAAATATGTAAAGCATTCCGCACAGACCCTCAGGAACAGGAATGATGTAAACTGAGGCACAGAACCAAACAAAGGGACATTTTTAAGGAGTATTAGGAGTATTAGGAGGTATAAATCGCGTAGTTTCACCACGATATGAGTCGATCCCGATTTTGCAGGCAGCCATTCAACATCTGGCGATATCTGAAATGTTGCTGTGACCCGATTCGACTCAGTAACACATTATCATTATTTTCAACACAGTGAAACAAATGGAATTTACTTGGATTCAATAAAAAAAAATGTTTCATTTTTTCATTTTAACTGAATCTGTTAAAAAATGTGGAAAACTATACAAAGTGCTTTATAATGAAAAAAAAATACCTCTAAAACATAAGAATGTCCTTTAAGGTTTTTTAACAGCGAAAAACTATTTTTGGCCATGTATAACTTACTCTCTGATAATATAGGGACATTGCCGTACTAAAATATATAAAGTGTATTGCAATGTATTGGTCTCCATGTGAGTCTTTTTCTACAGATTGTTGTCAGCAGCATTTCGGCATATCATCATAATTTAATGACATAACTTCAATTAAAGTCAATTAAATCGGGTCATGGCCTTAATCAATACATCCATTAGAATCGATGAATTGTCACACCCCTAATTAGAGTGTATTAATGGTCTCGTTCATCCTGTCTGGGAGAGACAAGATGCAGGGTGTCCATGTTACTTCTGTAACATTTAACAAGCGAGTAGTGATGTAAAAGACGGCTTGGTGATCGCCGGCCCCCGGCCTTCCAAAGGCTCGTTCTTTCCCGAGAACCTGTGCTGCTCACCTCGCACGTGTGGGCGACTTCGGCGCCTGGGTCCAGACTCACATCGCATGACCTGGGACTGATGTTCTGCAGCATGTTGTAGACGGGCATCAGGAAAGGCAGCCGGTCCAAGGCCATCCGCTCGTCGTGCTCCTTTGAAGCGGAGTGCAGCTCGTCCTCCAGGTCATAGGCTGAAGCACAGCTATCCAGATCGTCCTCCACCACCCCCACCTTCACGTGCAGGCCGTCGTCCTCGTCCTTGTCCAGGCAAGTCAGGGGGTGGCAGGGATCCCCCTGGCCATGCCTCTCAGTCACATGTGCGCTGATCCTGCCCTTCACACTGCTGGTAAACTGACAGGCCCTGCAGCGGTACACCTCGACCAAGAAGACCTCCACAAAGGAGGATACCCGGGCCTCCATCCCGCCCACAGAGCCGCAGCAGAGCCTGGCAGTGGCGCTCTCCTCACGCAGCCGCAGTGTGACCTGCGGGATGTCCTGATAGACAGCGTGCAGCCGGCTCATGGTGAGGCTAGCAAACAAGGAAACATAAGGCGGGATTTAGATATAGTGCTTGATACTGATCCATCATTAATAAGTGAAAGGTGGACCTCAAAATTAAACATTCAACCAATTACTTCAAATAACAGTAATAGAATGGCACATCCGGTAAAGGCAGAGGAACTGAAGCTTATGAACGTGGAGTAACTGGCCAGGTAGTGTTATTAAGTACGACAAGCCACAGACGGTGCAGTGTCAGATCCACTGACAAGTAAAACATGCAGCTGATTACGAAAACAAACAATCACGAGTTCATAATGAGGAAAAAAGGCCCCGGTTCCCGGCTAAATATCGTATGCCGGCCTCACCTACCCGGGCACCCGGGAGACAGACATCCGTGCCGCGCCGGGTCAGCTCCGGGAAGCAGGGCAGATCGCAGCCCGTCCGGGGCGCCCTGGGGACCGCCGGAGCTCAGCGATCATCGCGGGCTTTTTCCCTTATGAGGCGCCTGCAATCAGTATTTTATTTGGGAAAGATAGACTGGAGTATCATAAAACTCTTAGATATTCCAAACGAAAGACCTGACTATGCTCGGACACTTTATAATAAAAACATTTTACTGAGCTCGCTAAACAGATAGATCACATTGTTTTCAGTGTTACTGTGTTGGCTTTTAATACTGACGTGTTTTATACACACCTCCACTGACACAAAGTGACTAGGAAATGCACGCATGTCACACACAGTCCCTACCTGCCGACCCTCTGAGACAACTCACTGCACCGCGCATGCGCACAGTTCCCGGCCGTCGACCATTTTCTTTCACTCACCCTACGACGCATGCGCACACTTTCCTGCCGTCGACCCTTTTCTCCCACTCACCCGACCGCGCATGCGCACAGCCCCAGCCGGTCGACCTTTCGGTCCACCCACTATGCTGCGCGTGCGCACGGTGCCGTGCCCGCCGACGTCTTTCTACGCTCGCACTTACCGCGCATGCGCACCAGTAACGGCTCAGACGACGAAAATGGCCGACATGGAGAGCGAGGTTGACGGCAAGAGTCTGGATAGCGGGAAAGAACGCGAGTAAGAAACCTTACGTTTAACTTGTTCGTTACGTCACGGAAATGTTATATTATACTTTTTACTTAAGCGGAGGATCTCAGAGGAAGGAACGGGGCCGAGTGCTACTCGGCACGCTTTCTTTGGGTTGCCGGCTAGCCAGCTAGCGGCAGATAGCATCTTTTTCATAAGTGCAGCGCTAGCGCGTGCCGCGGGGGATTGTACGTCTAAGCGTCTCACGCAGAAACCCGGGCATTATTACACCAGAAATGAAGTGGCCTTTCATGCGCTCATTGTCTCACTAGGCTCTCTGGGGCGTTCCGCTTTGCTGTTTATATTCGTCGTCAAGGCGGAATAACATACACAGACGTTGGGGGGGGGGCTTACAGTGGTGTCGGCTAGCCGAAATGCTAACCTGCTAACCGCACAAGCACCGTCAACGGAGTACGGGCTGGAAAGCGCCCAAAGCCTTACGGACGCGGCGTTTGTCACTCGCTGAAGGGAGCGAGCCGTCAGACCGGGCCGGCTGGGTCGGATCCGGGCCGCGTGCGGCGGGTAGCACGTTTCGGAAGGGGCAGGTCGCGGAGACGCGCAGAGTCTCTGTTTGTTTGGAGGCTGGCCGATCGTATTATTAAAATACGCAAAACTGCGAGCTGGGTACGGTTTATTTTCCGATTGGCCTTGAACGCGACGTCGGCTACGGTTTGGGTGGCGATTAAACAATTCCGCCAGGTTCCCTTGGCAGCGTCTCGCTTGCCGGTTTTATTGTGGATTCTGCGCATGCCCGCATGTTTAAAGCATGTCAGTGTGTATAAAAATACAGTACTTCACGCCTCGTGGGTACGCCGCACTATTCTGCTAGTGAACTAGCTATTAAATGAAATGATACTTTATTCACCAAATGTATAGAAATTATTTTTTTGCGTTAGTCCATCTTGCACTCATTTGAGACACGCAGGTGTATACGGGTCATAAGGAAGTTTGGGGTTAGAGGGCAAGGTTTGCCATTTATCTGGCACCCATGGAACATTTTTCAGGGCAGCTGTGATGCAGCTACTGCTCTGACCTGGAAATTCGGACCCGCGGTCATCGCGGGCACAGCTGCCTAATGTGCAGAGCCACACTGTGAAATTATTCGCTAATATTTTTCCTGCCGTTCTTTCAGGGGAGAAGACGTTGAGAGTTCGGAAAAGAGCGGCAACGAGGAGGAGAATGGTGACGTGTCCGGTGAAGAGGAGGAAGAGGAGGAGGAGGGGGAGCAAAAGCCTGGGGGGGAACCTAAACACAGCAGCAGCAACAAGCATAAGAAGAAGAAGCGTAAACACCGCAGTAAACACAAGAAGCATAAGCACTCCTCCCCTGAAGACAAGGAGCGCAGGCACAAACATCGGCACAAGCACAAGAAACACAAGCGGAAGGAGTCGTCCTCCTCTGCGATGGGCAGCAACAACGCCGCTGCCAGCAAAGACGACGGGTCTCCCTCAAGCAAGCGACCCAAGTTTGATGACATGGCTGTGCTGGAGGACCTTGAGAAGCAGAGGGCCATGATCAAAGCTGAGCTGGACAATGAACTGATGGAGGGGAAGGTTCAGTCAGGCATGGGTCTGATCCTTCAAGGTTACAACTCTGGTTCAGAGGAGGAGGGAGAGATTCAGGAAAGGGCGCGGAATGGCGAGCAGCAGCCACAGAGGGGAGGCGCCGCAAAGACCCTCACGCCTAAGGGGCAGGGTAACGCGCAGACCAAGGAAGTCAAGGTCAGGCGGGAGTCCACAGACGCCGGCAAGTCCGCGGCCAAGCGCCGCAGCCGAAGCAAGTCCAGGGATCGCTCCGGCAAACAGCACAAGTCTGAGAAGAAGAAGGCCAAGAGTGTGGCTGAGGCGCCCGTCAAGGAGAGGGCGAAGGGGCGCAGCCGGTCCAGAGACAGGAAGCGCTCGCGGAGCCTGGACCGCTCCAAAGACAGGAGCAGGAGATCCAAAAGTCCCACTAACAGGAGACGTTCCTCCGTAGAAAGGGCCCGTCGCTCTCCGTCTCCCTCTGCAGAGGCCGAGAGAAAGAACCGCACCAGCAAACGGTCCCCTCCGCCGGCCCCGGTGGCGCAGTCGGGCGATAGCCGGAACCGCGAGCGCGGGACTCGCAAGTCCAAATCTCCCGAGAGGAGGAGCCGTTCGCGGGACCGTCGCTCCAGGTCCCGAGAGAGGAGAGCCAGGCAACTGGAGAGGGAGAAAGAGAGGGAGAAGGAAAAGGAGCGAGAGAGGGAGAGGGACAAAGAAAGGGAGAAAAAAGTGGCCAAGTCCCCATCAAAAGATGCCTCATCTGGGAAGGAGAATCGCTCGCCCAGTCGCAGACGGGGGCCCAGCCCCCAGCAGCACCGCAGCTCCTCCCCCCGGCGCCGGGACCGGCGCTCCCCCCAACCCACCTCCAACTCTCAAGCCACTGATATGAAGTCCAAACAAAGGTCATCCTCCAGAAATAGGTCCCCTATTCGTAGAGGGCGGAGTCGCTCACTGGACCGCAGGCGCAGGGAAGCTGATCGCCAGCGCCTTTCTCCAGTTAGGTGAGGCCCTTTCAGGTGCTCCTCCTAATAGTGCCTGATTCGACGGTGCCCTCCGCACTGCAGTGGGCCTGTGTTTACCTGATTCCATACGAGTTTTCCCCAAACTGCAAATTTTTTATTTTGTAAGCTCAGTAGCAGCAAAATCCTATGATCAAAAATGTTAATATATAGAACAGAATAATGATACCTTAATTCTTTTCAAGTATCCTATCTTACTCCCTATCAGACACATAGGCACAGATTAGAGGACGTTCGGGTGGGTCACAGTTCAGGGTTGGCCGGCATCCAATGCCTCTGAAGCAATTGGGAGTTAAGGACCTTGCTTGGTGGTGCAACGGTGGCATTACTCTGCTGGCCATGGGATTTGAACCAGTACCCTTTTGATCCCTGGCACTGTCTAACTCGCCATGCCCGACACCGCCTTGATAATCAGCTGTTAGTTTACTTATTTCATTATCTTATTTTGATAAGTTGGCTTTCTAGAAGTTAATGTGTGGCAGCACAGTGCCTTACCCTGGGTCATTGTGCTTCGAAGGGGTTGGCTTGCTTTCCAAAGCTCCTGAAAGGTACCAGCCAGACTTCATGTTTGGGTAGAGATGGTCTGTCCTGGTTGCTGGGGCCTGATTATAAGCACGCCTCTTATGTTTGTTTCAATGCAAGTTCAGCTTTTGCGCTATTTCCAAAATATGGTTCTAATGTAGCCTGAATTTAGCATTACCTGTGCATTTTTTGCAGGATGCGCTCGCGTGACGAGATAGGGACACGCAGGGACTCCAGCCCGGGACTGGGGGCCCGACGCAGAATCAGCCGCTCCCCAATACGCCGCAGGTCACGTTCCCCTCGGAGACGCAGCCGGTCCCCCTTTAGGCGGAGGTGAGGCTGGTAACCGTACCGAGCGCGTCGCAGGGCAGCGATACACGGGTTTCCCCGCGCCCATCGGAGAAGCGTTTTGCACAGCACCACAGCTGTTTGTGGTTCCCCGACAGGTCGCTGGAGCGCGATCGGCTGGGCCGCAGGCAGCGCTGGCGGTCGGGGTCGCGAGACCGGCGCCGGCGACGAAGCCGCGACAAGGAGGACAAGTTTAAGGGCAGCCTGTCGGAGGGCATGAAGGCGGAGCAGGAGGAGTCCGACGACGAAGTGTGAGTGCCGAGTCCGTCAGGGAGACGCTGCATTCTCCCCTCTCAGAATGTAACCTCCTCCCGTTTGGTATCAGGCTGGAGGATTACGACGTCGACGAGGAAGATGAGGAGGCGGTCATTGAACAGAGACGTCTGCAGAGGCTGGCCATAGTGCAGGTCTGTTTCCTTCGCATTCAGCCGTGGAGTTCACTCTACTGCTGTCAAGTGATCTCCTGACGGCCTCACCCCCGTGGTGATCTCCTGACGGCCCCGCCCCCGTGCTTATCGCCCCCGCAGAAGTACAAGACCGTGAATGAGGACAGCAACATGTCAGTGCCATCGGAGCCCAGCAGTCCGCAGAGCAGCACGCGCAGCCGCTCGCCGTCCCCCGACGACATCCTGGAGCGCGTGGCCGCTGACGTCAAGGAGTACGAGCGCGAGAACGTGGACACATTCGAGGCCATTGTGAAAGCCAAGCAGAACCTCATTGCTCCTGAGAAGGACGGTATGTATCTTCATGCACTGGTCTTGAGGGTTCGTCCACTTATCCTATTTGGTTCACTACTCATTTGTACTTGTCCCAGTAATCGTACTCTGCTGTACTTGTCCCAGTAATCATTCTCAGATGTAATTGTACTCGGATGTACTTGTCCCAGTAATCGTACTTGGATGCTCATGTTTTATCCCTGAGCCCACCTGAAGTGTTGGCATTACTAGCTAATTCAGTATTTAAAGTTTAATGCAAATGTTGGTTTTAAAACTCAAATCTTACACAAACGTTCCTGGCTGAGATCAGTGTTCTGTAGTGGGTGATTTTCTGGCATGTTTTGAGTGACTTTGAAAGGTCAGAGAATTTCAGCTTTATTTTTGCCTTCATTCATAAGAAGGTCAGACTAATTTGGGCTAATGACAAACTAGTTGGCTGTCTCTCTCTGTCCAGGATCCAATCCGAAAAAGCCATCAGCCCCTGACATGTTCACCGAATCAGATGACATGTTTGCTGCTTATTTTGATGTGAGTATTCTGTCAGTTTATACAGGTGGGCAGATTTTGGCCTGCCAGCTGAGGCTTACTATAGTAACAATCATTGTTTTTCACAGTCACGTAATAAACTGCTGTAAAACCAGGAATCTCTGGTGCCCCGGTAGCTGCTTCTCCTTGGAGGCTGTAACACGCTGCCAGCCCATAGCTGTGTGTGACTTTGTTTCCCAGATGGGTGGAGGTGACCCACGCTAATGCGTTTTCTCCTACAGAGTGCAAGGCTGCGAGCGGCAGGCATCGGGAAGGACTTCAAGGAGAACCCAAACCTCAGGGATAACTGGACCGACGCAGAGGGCTATTACCGTACGTGTGACCTGTGTGCTTACTGGGAACAGTGGCCTCTGGCTTGTAGGAGATCTCATTTCCCCCGCTCGTTTCCTTGGCAGGAGTGAACATCGGCGAGGTGCTGGATAAGCGATACGGCGTGTACGGCTACACGGGCCAGGGTGTTTTCAGCAACGTCATCCGGGCCAGAGACATGGCCCGAGCGAACCAGGAAGTCGCTGTCAAGATCATCCGCAATAATGAGCTCATGTACTTCTTTTTAATTCGCTCGTTCACCCTTTGTTCAGACCTGCGCTCTTTAATCCCAGTCCCATGTTTAATATCGGTCTCATTCCCCCGTCTCGCAGGCAGAAGACGGGGTTGAAGGAGCTCGAGTTCTTGAAGAAGCTCAATGACGCCGACCCAGACGACAAGTTCCACTGCCTGCGGCTCTTCCGGCACTTTTACCACAAGCAGCACCTGTGCCTGGTCTTCGAGCCACTCAGGTACCCCAACCCCCCCTCACGCACCCCTCATCCTCAGCGCTGTGGAGGTGGTTCTTCGTCCTTGCTTGTATTTAGGGTGCCTTCCTTTGGCCACATTGACCCCGATCTGTAACCCAGCTCCGTCAGTAGGTAGAGGTGACACCTTTATCTCTCTCCTCAGTATGAACTTGAGGGAGGTGCTGAAAAAGTATGGCAAGGACGTGGGTCTGCACATCAAAGCCGTCCGCTCCTACAGCCAGCAACTCTTCCTCGCTCTCAAGCTGCTGAAACGCTGCAACATCCTGCATGCTGACATAAAGCCCGACAACATCCTGGTGAGTCCCCCCCCTCCCCCCTCCCCCATTGAACCCGTCCAGAATGCACTGCTTCACTGCTTGCTCTCTTCACAGGTGAACGAGTCCAAAACCATCCTCAAGCTCTGTGACTTCGGCTCCGCATCACATGTGGCTGACAATGACATCACGCCGTACCTGGTCAGCAGGTTCTACAGAGCACCGGAAATTAGTAAGAATCCTGCTCTTGCAATTGTTTTTCTGTTATAGTATGGGCTTTTTGAGGGGTTCTCAAGTCAGGTGACTAGGCCTGCAATAGCCTTTTTAGGTATGGTTCCTGTCCTTAAGTTGTTCGAATGTGGTCACAGATTGTCTCGGTTTGTGTCTGCAGTCATCGGGAAGCCCTATGATTATGGCATTGACATGTGGTCCGTGGGCTGCACGCTGTATGAGCTGTATACAGGCAAGATCCTCTTTCCTGGAAAAACCAACAACCACATGCTGAAGCTGGCCATGGACCTCAAGGGCAAGATGCCTAATAAGGTAATGGTGTCTGCTGGCGTCTGCCTGCTTCATGTCACTGTGCTCATGTGGCAGTCCCTCAGACTGATTCTGCTTGTTCCTACAGATGATCAGGAAAGGGCTGTTCAAAGACCAGCACTTCGATCAAAACTTGAACTTCTTGTATATTGAAGTAGATAAAGTGACAGAACGGGTAGGTGCTCTGCATTTTTGCCAATATCTTCCTACCCCATAAATGGGAAGGTTTTGCTCTTGCTTGTTGGAGTTTTACTTACACAAAAATGTTTTGAGGGCAAAATTAATAAATGATTGGTTCAGAGAGAACCAGTCACATTGTAACATTGTTGAAGGGGGTCCAAGCAAGTCGAGGTGGCAGGACCAAGACGTTTGATTGATTGCACTGACATCTGACACAAAATCTGTCTGGTTATCTCTCATCTCTCTGAACCAATTATTTTTTGTTCTGCCCTTATTCCTCTTCGACTTCAGCATAAAGCCTGTTTGTGTTCGTTTTGGCTTCTGTTCACTTCCAGGTTTTTACGATCCTGGGACATCTATCGGGTTCTGTATCTTTGCATTAAATACTCTTAATGTGTGTCAAATGGTTTTATTCCTGTCAATAGGAGAAGGTGACAGTGATGAGCACCATTAACCCCACCAAGGACCTGCTGACGGACATGATTGGCTGCCAGAGGCTCCCCGAGGACCAGCGCAAAAAAGTGGTCCAGCTCAAAGACTTACTGGATCAGATCTTAATGCTGGACCCAGCCAAAAGGATCAGCATAAATCAAGCCCTGCAGCACCCTTACATTCAGGAGAAGATCTGACCAGCCTGCGCTCATTCTAAGTACAGTTGGTCTGGCAAACTAAATAACAGTAAATGTGTTAGTCACCACAAAGACTCGATGGAAGAAATACTTTTTAATGTAATGTTTTTCCCATTTTGAAGGACATACCTGTTTTTATTTTTATCGATTTCTCATACAACCAAAGTAGGGGTCCAAGAATACAGTAAATGTACATATTTTCCTTCTCCGAGGACCTGCAAGATATGAAGTGAAGCGACTTCAGTCTCAATTCAGCTTTTGTGTTTATGGGCCACACAAAGTAGTTAAAGTGGACAAAACCTGCCCTTTGTTGTGATACGTTAAATTGGTTCCGTTTCTGAAGTGCTTGATCTTGGGCCCTTGCAGGTGTCTGGCGTTGGAGGATATGATGTAAATAGGTTTATCATACTGTTCAGGTTGTAGGGAAGGATTATTCTGAAACCGTTTGCCATGGCTGCACAGAACAGGAAACAGGGAGCGATCCTAATGATTGTATACATGTTTTCACAGTTTGCGTATTTTGTTAAGCATCCACATATACAGCTCTGTGACGGTGTATATGTCAAATGTGTGGTGCAGACCTGGCAGCTCTTGCTGTTTGTGGTGCAGACCAGCGTAAATGCTGTCTATATTCGCATCTCCCCAGGTGAGTGCGCAGGCCCGGCCGCATGCCCCCGCTGTAGCTCTGTGCCGGAGGGGGTCTTGTGTCCTCCTTGAGCCCGCCTGCAGGGACGGCCTCCTCTGTTAAGCAGGTTGTGTACCACTTTCAGTACACTGAAGGTAAGCTCCCCCCCATCACCCTCACTGCTGTTCTCGTGCGCTGGCACGCCGCGGTACATGGCCTGGGGCGGGCGCGGCTTCCTGGTGGTCTCACCTCCCTAGGCATTCGTTTTCTGTGCCCGTTGCATGTTCTGTGTGAAACGGCAGAGAGTACATATCTCGGTGAAATCCCTGGGCGGTGGGCGTCACGTGTAAATATTATCTCATGCGTCCATTTAAAGCTGTACTGCTCACCTTTTTTTAAAGAAGGAAAAAAAAAAAATTCAGGGTGGTTACCGGTCAAGTGTGTAGCTCTAAGGGGTGGGCGGTGCCGAGTAAGCTGATGGAGGAGAGTGCCTTCAGTGTACTGCTTTTATCCATAGAATTTCTCCATTTTCACAGCTGTTTTGCAGTTTAGTAAAGTGCAGGCTTTTCCCCTTTTCTTTAGCTTTTTAAAGATCCCATACACCGCATGTCAAGGCGTAAGAAGGTAGCCTGTCCCACGTCCTGTGTAACAATCTTTTAATTGTGCACTTTTATACAAAACTAAAGTTTTTCTGGATTTTTTTTCATTATGTTTGTGATCATGTTGTCTTTTGATACAGGGATATTCCTGCTCTGATCTTTGCTTCTGCTTGTTACAAGCGGTAATTGCCTCTTTACTTTTTCCCCCCCCCTTGTACTGTTAATCCATCTCTGGGTATTCTGAGGGAGGTAGACAGAACCAAAAGTGTAGTAGTACATGCGGTATTTTTCTTTGTATTTTCATCTCTTGCTTCTTGTAATGGCAGAAGTCTTCCCTGCATGTGACTGGACGGTGCAGAATTCTTGTGAATTCACAATATGCGTCAAAAACCTGCGTAAAATAAAGTCTTTTTGTGGGAAAAAAAAACACCAGTTTGTGTTTACAAACCTGATGTTTTGTTTTGGTTTTTTGTTTGTTTCGTTCAGCGTTTGGTGTGTGATGTAGGCCACATAGAAAGGAATGTAGGTTTGAGTAGGGTGGCTCAGTATCAGGCTGTGAGGTATTAGGGTGGAACCCCCAAATGTTCTTCTCCTGATACTAATGAATGTTTGTGATGTTTTTCCCACTGTTCCCTGTGGTCGCTGAGTGAGAAAGAAAGCAAGTTAATCCTCCAGGCCAGGGGGCGCTCTGCAGCCAACCACTACAGCCTCCTGCTTCTTTGAAAGAGACGAGACCTCCAGCTACTTAACAAGGTCATTTCTGATGGCATGTGTAGATTTAAAAAAAAAAAAAAGAAAAAAAAACTTTTTTGTTTTGTTTTACTGTGAGTCACACAAACGTATACTAATGGATGTCGAGTCCTGAGTGCTTTGAGACTCGTCAGCACTTATCGTGGTCAGAAGCTGGAGTAGCATAAAGATGTCTGATGGCACCTGGTGCTGTCGTCCTTAAGATGGTTTTGTATAATTCTCAGACTTGTCAGGTCCTCTAAACCTGCTTAGTTGGTCAATATCAAGTAATTTTTTAAATTTTTTTTCTGTCAGAAGTGACTGGTTCTTGGGCCCCCCCCGCCCCACAGGATTGTGTGGGTGTGGGGGGGGGGGGTTATGGGATAAAGGGGGAGGGGAGTGGT
>JAODKN010000102.1:841192-851764 GCA_026774425.1 Petrocephalus zakoni | reverse complement strand
TTCTCCCCAAGCGAGCTTGATGGGCCGAATGGCCTCCTCTCGTTTGTATAGTTCTTATGTTCTTATGTTCTTAATAACCAGGCAGTATAGTGACAGGGTTACTCTCACATTAACCAGGCAGTATAGTGACAGGGTTACTCTCACAATAACCAGGCAGTATAGTGACAGAGGGTTACTCTTGCTGTGTTGTTTGAATGCACGGTCCCTCCTGCAGCTGTGATTTCTTTGTTCGGCCCTTATCTGTAGGTGTTCTTGTGATCCTGCCCAAGCAGGAGGCATCAGAACAGGAGGTGTTGCATGAATCCATGCCTGTGACCTCCACGCGGCATCCTGTCCTCCCTGTGAACCTGCAGCATCTTCCCGAATCCAGCCCCATGGACCCACCCGTGAGCCAGAGCAGCTACTGGCCTGCGGGGGCCTTCAGCTCCCCTGCCGCTAAGCTCGCGTCTCGCCCGGCTTACAGCACACTGCCGTACGTCGTCACCTCACAGACGGCAGGCATTACCCCTCATTTGGAGAAGAACAAGGGACCTGCATTCTCTCCATCCTCCTTAAGCCTCCAGGATGCTGCCCCCTCACCCCTCCCCACTATATCTATTGTGATCAGCAATCCCGGCCACACTGTGACAGGAAATGACATCACAGCACACAGCGCCACAGACGCTCAGTCTGCCAGTCTGAGTATGGGTGAAGGGTCCCGTTCCATACATCCCCCAGGCGATGACAGAGGGACCGCAGCCTCACCCTGGAGGTACTCCCCCACCACTGTGGCCCCCGATGTTGCCACCAGTTTCCTCAACAGACTGGTTCCAGTCCCTGAATCTGCACCCACTGGCCCAGGCAATGACCCGCCGCACTCCCGCAGCACACTCTGCTTGGGCAAGGCCGACTTGGCGTGGCTGGTGCTGGCCATCACCGTGCCTGCTTCCTCCTGCTGTGAGTACAACCATCACGGGGGAGGAAACGTTCACTACCATGAACACTGCATGCTATGCCCGCCAAATAACAACGACTATGACAAAGGTCAATGGGACCAGCTCATTCGATTAAAATAATGCTTAGGCCAGCTAACCTCCTTGGTCAGCTCTCCCCATCCAGCCATAAACATAAGCCCTGCCCTTCGCTATCCATAGCTGTGCTCCTGACCGTGCTGTGCATGAGGAGGAAGAAGAGAAGCTCCAGTCAGGAGACCAACCTGAGTTTCTGGAACGATGCCATCACCATGGACTACTTTAACCGATATGCAGTGGAGCTGCCGCGTGAGGTCCAGCCCTTGCAGATGGCGCAGGTATGCGATCCTACGGGAGGACAGGACACCTTGAAGGTCATGATTCTGAAATGGTGACTCTGGCCACAGAGAAGCCTGGAGCACATTCAGTGGTGTGTGTAGAGCTTGTTCTGAGTGTGTCTCCACACGTAAGCTGCACGTGCCGTAGTTTGGGGCTCATTTTTAATTGTATCGCCGTGTTCCTAGTTTTTTAGACCGATAATTTGAATGAATCCAGTTCTTTCTGGTTGTGGGTGTTTAGCTCTGGCTATGCACACTTCCTACTATCTTCCCAGCAGTTTTTTTTTTTGATAATTCCGTCAACAGACTTTAAGAGGTTTTAAGCTATATGAAGCTGTATGAAGAATACTATGCTTGCTCTGCTAATTTAGCTGGAATAGTTTGTGTCTCCATCTGCTGGCAAGAAGATGGTACTGCAAGTAAGATCCTGATATCTGCAGGTTTATTATACTGTGTCCCTCCTTTACACAGCCTATGTGTGTTTTGAGCACAGAGGCAGTTTTAGGAAGCACAGGGCACAAGGCAAGCGGACACCCTGGACAGGATGCTAGTATACTGTACTTTTTATAATAAGGAAAAATCATGATAAGATGAGATGGGATGAGATATGATGTGATCTTTATTAATAAGGAATTTTGGTGTTACAGCGACAGTTATAAACAGGATCAGACAATACATACAACATAAGAGCACATTGTGAAGGTGTGTGTGTGTGTGTGTGGACATATTTATGTTATGTTGTGTGGACCTGATGTCCCCACAGTGTGATAAAAACCAGTTATCTTGTGGGGACATTTTTTTTGGTCCCCATAAGGATAACCTCAATTTTATTAAAATCTGTGTCTGCGATCGAAAAACTAAAAGTGCCAAATTTCATATTCATATTTTGTTTGGTTACTTATGGTTAAGGTTAGGGCTGGGTAGGCGTTAAGGGTGTCAGGGTTATGCCCATAGGAATGAATGGAGTGTCCCCATAAAGACAGGTATACATGGCATGTGTGTGTGTGTGTGTGTGTGCATAAACAATGACCCAAGTTACAAGTGCCAGAATATGTAGACATTGGCCATGAGGTTAGATAAGCAGTACTTGTAGTGGTATTAATAATTATTAGGAATTATTATTCTTTTTATTATTATTACCGTTGATGATAAGGGAGGGATATGTTTCAGATGTTCTTGATGATAAAAACATAAGAAATTTACAAATGAGAAGAGGCCATTCGGCCCATCAAGCTCGTTTGGGGAGAATCCCACTAGTAGCTCAGAGATGTTAAAATCTTGTCTAGCAAGGATTTAGCTTGCACTACGCTATCAGGAAGACTATTCCATACTCTAACTAAGAAGTTTTTTATCAGCTCCAGTTTGAAATCTTCTCCCACTAATTTCCAACTATGGCGACTAAGTTCTCTTATTTGAACTAATATTGAAGTAACTATTTAATCGGACAGCATCCAGACCTGTTAGAATCTTATATAGTCTATATAGAATCTTATAGTCTCCTTTGCTCAAGGCTGACCAGATTGAGCTCAGCTAACCTTTCCTCATAAGACATTCCTTTTAGCCCAGGAATCATTTTTGTAGCTCCTTTTAAGGTGAGGTGAGCAGAACTGCACACAATATTCTAGGAGGGGTCTAACCAAGGAATGGTATAGTCTTAACATTACTTCCCTTGACTAAAACTCAACACACCTGTAGATGTAACCCAGCATCTTATTGGCCTTTTTAATTGCTTCAAATTAATTGGGATCAATAAAGTCTTATCTTATCTTATCTTATCTTATTTTATCATTACTTTACACTTGTCTCCATTAAACTTCATCTGCCAGGTATCAGCCCAGTCACTAATTAGATCAAGACCCCGCTGTAGCTGCTGAGCTGCTAGTTCAGTATCTGCTACACCACCCACCTTGGTGTTGTCTGCAAATTTGACCAATTTATGATGCATGACCCAGGCAGCAAGGTCACGCTTCACAGGCCTTGTCATTGAACGCTGCCTGCCTTGTGTTCCAGGAGCAGGGAGGCAGTGCGCCCCCCAGTGGAGACTTAGCTGACAATGGCATGGTGCTGGTCAACCCATTCTGCCAGGAGACTCTATTCATCAGCCGGAACACGGCAGCATCGTGAGACTGAGGGAGCTGGGGAAAGTCTCCCATTTCCAAAGGTTTTTCAAATGTTGGCATATGTGATAACCTGTAATAAGCGTGTATTATATGTACAAACCAGCACACCTATTGTGAACATGTAGGCTGAGTGCTGTAAGAGTGCCCTGTGTATTTTTCTGATGTGTTTTTTCTATGATAGCTTAACTGTAAAATATGTTTATATGCCTTTTTTAAAAGTATCCTTTTCTTGTTTTGTTATGGAGATTAAACGTGTAACATACGTATGCTGTAGAGGGATAATAAGATCATGATTACAAGACATTATGATTCTGTAACACAAGAAGGAATGCCTGCTGAACTTGAACTCCACAGCAATACCTGAGGGGACGTTGAGGTGACTTCCAGCTGCAGAGGGAGATCAGCTTCTCTGCGTTAGCGGGAGCTGCTAGAGTGCTTCTGTAGAGACTAAACTAACTGGTGAATTCTGA
The DNA here is from genome assembly GCA_026774425.1 of Petrocephalus zakoni. NCBI lineage: Eukaryota > Metazoa > Chordata > Actinopteri > Osteoglossiformes > Mormyridae > Petrocephalus > Petrocephalus zakoni. The sequence goes on along the minus strand of JAODKN010000102.1, from coordinate 847,886 downwards.
CTGCTGAGGCCAGTGTGACACCATGGGGAAAGGCTCCCTGGAAGACATGTCGCTATAGGAATGTGTAGAGTGTCAAGACAAGACGTTCTAAAGATGGCTCTCATAATTGGCACCAGTCAGATGCACACCAGAGGGCAGAACCATTTAAGCAGTCTTCATGTCCATACTTCTATACGTACATGTGGTCCTGTGTATTGTGTCTCATCCTTATTCTGAAGTTTGTGTGTGTGTGTGTGTCTTTGTGTGTCTGTGTGTGAGTATGTTTAACTTTAGCGGCAGTTTTTTTCCGGAGTAGGGCTTCTACAGGCAGGACAGGATGCGACCTCTGGCTCTGATTTGGGATGGACAATCCTGACCCTATCCTGTCCCGCAAAACACTGAGACCAAAAAAGAGCAAATGACTCTTATTATTGCACTGCACTGTTTCTGAAAGCGAGGTTAACACTGACTGGGCTCACAAAGAGGCAGTCAGCCAATAAGAGCACTGGATTCCTCATGTGCGCGCACACCAGCATTTCTGATTGGCCCGTGGTTTCTGAGCGGTAATGCGTACACACCAGTTAATGGAGGACAGGTATATATACTGAGGCTCACTGTGTTGTGTGCATTCAAGAAAAAACAAGGAATAAAAGACAGTTACTCCATCAATTTTATTTATACCTTCTGATAAGTTTTCTTTTAATGTTTTATTTCCCATAAGATCCCTCACTTATTTGTCATGTGATAAAACTGGCATTAGGTTTCAGACACTGATAGAATAGTAGGAAGGCAGATTTTTTAATTCTAATTATACTTTTTTAATATAAAACTGAATATGTGTTGGGTGTTAACCTTATACGCAACTGCCTTTTTGTATTGTAGTGTGCACACTGTGTTTTCACAGCCAAGCAATAAAGGACAGACGATTGTCAGGTGTGCTGTTGTTCATTTGTGACTGAAGCTGCGTGTTAATTGTGCTATTGTATGTGTTTATTAGCAAGTTCTCTTTTTGGTGCTTGTGGTTCTAAACAGGAACAACCTTTGTTCTAAAAACGTGCACCTCATCAAAACCAGCAGATGCAGCTTCCAAACGCCACTGTATAATTCTAGCATTATGGGCGGCTTGTGCTATTTGCTTAGTAAATGGTTTTTGTCTGAAAGGCAGTGCATTTCTTTTTCACCGGAGCAGTTCGTGTTGCTGCTGTAATCGTTTAAGCCTTTCAGCTTCTCGGGCAGAAGACAGGACCACACTCAGTCTGGCATTCAAAATAAACATCTCTTCATTTGCATGGGAAACTCGTTCAAATGCTCCCACAGAATGAGGAGTTATATTTTATAAGAAATTGAATATATGGAATAATGTACTTGAAGATTGATTAAGCTGTTATGATTCTCTCCTAGAAGGTTATCTCATTCTTGTGTTCACAACGCAATATCTTAATTGCCAATCTATAGTCTTCGGGACTCTATGTTACTGTAAAAAACCTGGTCAATAGATTCTTAATAGATCTGTATGTAAAAGGTCTGCTAGTTACACCATTTGTGCAAGTATGGGTACAGATAGTCAGGTAAAAAATTTGAGCCCCTGCTCGGTCTGGAGCTCCACACAAGATCTCACCTCATGGAGTTTCAGTGATAATGAGAACAGTGTGGAACCAGCCCAGAACTACTCAGGAGGAACTTGTCAGTGATCGTAAGGCAGCTGAGACCATAGTCACCAAGAAAACAGTTGGTAACACACTACGCCGTGAAGGACTGAAATCCTGCAGTGCCCGCAAGGTCCCCCTGCTCAAGAAAGCACATGTATAAGCCCATTTGAAGTTTGCCACTGAACATCTAAATGATTCAGAGGAGGACTGGGTGAAAGGGTTGTGGTCAAATGAGACCAAAATTTAGCTCTTTGGCATCAACTCAACTCGCCGTGTTTAGAAGAGGAGGAATGCTGCCTATGACACCAAGAACACCGTCCCCACCGCCAAACATGGAGGTGGAAACATTATGCTTTGGTGGGGGTGATTTTCTGCCAAGGGGACAGGACAACTGCACTGCATCAAAGGGAGGATGGATGGGGGCATGTACTGTCAAATCTTGGGTGAGAAGATCCTTCCCTCAGCCAGGGCATTGAAACTGGGTCGTAGGTGGGTATTCCAGCATGACAATGATCCAAAACACACAGCCAAGGCAACACAGGATTGGCTCAAGAATAAGTATATTAAGGGCTTGGAGTGGCCTAGTCAGTCTCCAGACCTTAATCCATGGGCTGATATTTGTGCCAATAGAAACTGAATATGAATAGGATATTTGAATCTGAATTTTCCAATTTGAACCTGAACTGCACAATTGAATAATACAACACTCTATACTTACAAATTCACTTCTCTCAATTCAATTTCAACCCTCACAATGCTCAATTTCAAATTATTGAGACGCGCAATCCAGGTCCTCTCTGTGATTGCCAACAAAGGTTTTTCCACCAAGTACTAAAGCACATTTTGCAAAGGGGTCAAATACTTATTTCACTCATGAAAATGCCAATTAATTTCTAACTTAATTTCTAGCATTTTTCTGGATTTTTTGTTATTGTTCTGTCTCTCACTATTCAAATAAACCTCACACTGAAATTATAGCCTGATCATTTCTTTGTTAGTGGGAAAATTTACAAAATCAGTAGGGGTTCAACTTTTTTTTCCCCTGACTGTACATAGGAATTCTTTGTGTTTCGCATGTTCATTTTTAGAGGCATTTACAGTCAAGAGCGAAGCTTGGGGTCACAGGACATGATCACTAACACCCCACAACAGTGATACTTTTTCTCTGCTGGCCTCAGGATTTGAACCAACAACCTTCCAGACATAGATGCCTAGCCCACACAACAACACGTTAAACTGGCCACCTTCTGGACACAGGGATGGGTTCCTAGACAAACTCCCGTTCCGTGAAGCTTAATCAGTTACCCACTTGTGTATAATTTGAAGTAGACATCCTGATTGCAGGTGCTAATGTGGCTAATATCAGACCCTGAAAAGGAATCCTGACCTGTCCCAGCATGATGCCCAGGGGGCTGGACGATGCTCGTGGGGTTTAGTGCAGCCCATGTGTTTAATGCCAGATAATGGCCTGCTCGTTCTTTCTGCACAGGCATTGTAGAAGGCAGACCTGGTAATAGCCCCTTTCCTTCATTCCCAGAGCACACGTCCCCTGCCCATTCTCATACCTCGATGATTTTCACAGACACTCTTTGTTCAGAGCTGCTGGGTGGGTCCAAAGCCAATGATGGATGGACCTATTGTGATCGGGAAAAAGTGCTGATACAGCTGTAAACATGCCCCCTCCCCCTGCCCCCTAACAGCTGTCTCACGCCCAACAAAATGCCAGCGGTCCCTAGGGTTCAGGAACTATCGTAGTGGTAAAGTACAATCGCATGGGACAAAGGGCTCACTTTCCAGAAGGCCAGCTCATGGGAGTTTTACATACATAAAAATATTCTGAGGGTAGAATGAAAAATGATTGGTTTAGAGAGATAGCCAATCAGATTGTAGAGGAGGTGGGTCCAAGCAACTGGAGGAGGAGGGACCAAGACATCTGATTGGATGGTCTAACATCTGCCACAAGATCTGACTGGTTATCTCTCTGAACCAATCATTATTTGTTCTACCGTCAGAACATGTTTGTGTAAGTAAATCTCAAGAGCCAGAATAAAGTGGCCTGTCATCAGTGTTAGCAGCATATACTGCAGCACAGGAAGGTATGCTGCGCTTATCTGAACAGTGAGACATTCTCGGACATCCAACCCAACCCAAGTGGACACCAGAATGCCTCTGCCAAGACGACGGTCTTCTTATCTAGGCCAGCTGCCCCCCAGGGCCCAAGCTGAGCAGACGAGTGGCCTAGCTAGCAGCTCTGTGCCTCGAGGCATCTCTGTGGATGTGACACCTGCCATGGGAGCTAGCAGCAGTCTGGGTACCCGGGTCTCACGGCGGGAACTGGTCATTAGTAGTGTCTTCCTGAAGGGTCTACGTAGCTCCGCCATCCCTGTGCTGCCTCCGGCCGTAGGGGCCACACAACAGCTTCCTTTTGAGAGCCTCAATGGCTGCCTGCTAGAGTACCGAGACAAGGTGAGGGCCCTGGAGCAACTCAACCAACAGCTGGAAGAGCAGATCCGACATTGCCTGGACCGGAAGGCGTCCAGTCTCGGGAGCTGGGATTCACTGCGGCGTGAGTGGGAGGACATTTACGGACAGGTGAGGATCCCAACAGCAGGACAGAGCTGTTCTTGTTAAGAGTTTCATCTGCAGGGAATTACTGGGTAGACAAACAATGCTAACTAGATGAATGAAAACAAAAGTGAAACTCATACTAGACTATAAGAGCACAAGAATAGTTTAAAAGATCAGGTAACCGTTATTGATGTGTTATGAGGCAGAACAATGCACTGATGTTGTAGGTGACCGAGGCCATTCTTGACAATGCACGGCTCATGCTGGAAACAGAGAACAAGCAGGCTAGTGCCAAGGACTTCAAGGACAGGTGGGCTTACCCCCAAGGCTTCTCCTATAAGGAATGTTTCTGGCCTTTTCTCAGTCTCAAAAAAATCAGCAACGAAAAACAAAAGCAATGACGTAACTGGAGAGGTCCTTTCTTCTCCCTAGATATGACAACGAGCAGCCCTTCCGCAAGGCAATGGAGGAGGAGATCGCCTCTCTGTACAAAGTGATCGATGATGCCAGCCTGACCAAAATGGACCTGGAAACTCAGATTGAGAAGATGAAGGAGGATCTGAGGGACCTGGCCAGGAGCCATGAAGAGGTGAACAGTCGTCCTTTTTTTTTTTTTGCATTTCATGTCATGACCTCTTATCATTTCTTCTACATTTATGTGGACCATCCATCATCAGAAATACTCCACTAAACTGAAGGAGAATAATGTACAATGTATAATGGTGTTCATGATGTTCTTACAGGACGTGAAAGTGTTGTACAACCAGCTCATGGGCAGCGACGTGGATGAGGCAGAGGCACCCATCAAAACTAGTCTGGATGAGATCTTAGGGGACATCCGTTCCCATTGGGAGAAGGCCATTGAGAAGAGTCGGACTGAGACTGACACCTACCTGCACAACAAAGTACACAGAGCCCAGATGATAAGTGATAACAGCCATCATAGGCTCACTGTAGGGTGTATGTAGTAACCAAAGAGGCTGGTCAGTCAAGCTCCATTTTCTCCACCTCAAGATGTTCTCCATAACTAAAAAGTCAACTGTCTGTGTATAAAATATCAGAGAACTTTCGGGTGACTTGTCCAGTTTTATGCCATTGGTTATTTTATGTCACATGACCCATTTGTTACTATTGAGACCTCTTAAGCTGTTGGTCCACATATCTCCACTGCTACTCTCTCCTTCCGCTTCTGTCTCTCCGGCGCCCACAGCAGGCTGAGATCCTCGGCTCCCAGTTGAGCCAGGAGGAGGAGCAGCTGGAGAGCCTGAAGTCTGAGTGCAGTGATGCCAGCTGCAAGATGCAGAGCTTGCAGGCTCAGACAGAGTCATTGAGGGCACTGGTAACCTTTGCATGCGCCTCATTCGGGAAGAACAACACTGATTTAGACCTATGCACGTTTCCTACTGGGGTGCTACGAGCACCAATGTGCCCCCTACATCTATATATTCCTACATTTATATAAACTGGTCCTGCTTAAGTAAGAGTCCTCAGTGTGTTTATGCCCTTTGCACGCAGAAGCGTAGCCTGGAGAATTCCTTAGGCGACGCCAAGCACTGGCACGACATCGAGCTGCAGAACCTTCGCTCGGTGATCGGCAATCTGGAAACTGAGCTGGCGGACATCCACCGTGACATCGAGCAGCAGAAACGGGACTATGACACACTGCTGGGCAACAAAAGGCGACTGGAGTTAGAGATGGGGGCCTACCACGGCATCCTAGATGGAGAGGAGTGTCGCTACCATCCTGAAATGTAAGGGACAGGCTGCTATGGTCAAGGACTTTATGGACAGTTTGTCCACCAGAATGAATCCTGGAATGTATTCTGCTGGTGTCAGTAAAAGGGCATTTCTGGTGACACTTAATTAATGTGGTAAAGCTGAAACAACACTTTATCCTATGTATTAAAAACAATATTGTAATGCTGACTGGGAAGCATCCTATCTTACAGGCAAATACATATGTAATTGATGATCAAATGCCAATCTGCTCAAATATATGATAAATAATCAGCACTCTATAAAGTATCACGTGGGCCCAGTGAATGCTACACTTTGTGCACAGGTGTTCTGGTGCGTCAGATGACTCTGAAATGAAGGAAGCCCCCATTCCAGCTCCAGAAGCCCAGGTCATTCTGCAGGCTGCAGGTAAACATTGCCCAGATATCATTTAACCCTGGTCTTATGGCTAGTCTCAGTCAGTACGTGAACAAAATATAATCCCATCAGCAACTGTAATCCCTATGGAGTAATATATATATATAGATAGATAGATAGATAGATAGATAGGGAGCAATATATGTATGAGTTTTTATACATAATACGGAGACCATATTTTTCAGGGGCCACTGGCTTCGGCAGCAACACACAAGAGGAGAGCTGATTGGTGGGATGAAATGGCACTGTGCTTCACATTGGGCTGAGAAATACATGCAATAACCCTAACTCCTTAGCTCTAATCCCTTACCCCTAAAGCCTAACCCATAAACCCTAATCCCTTA
>JAODKN010000102.1:823800-839708 GCA_026774425.1 Petrocephalus zakoni | reverse complement strand
CCGTATGTACGTGATGGGGTTTATAGTTTAGTCATGGTGTAGTTAGGACTTGATGGATTCGGGTTAATGGAGACCTCGGATTGGTGTAGTTATACTGGATTGCTTATATGGCAGCCTTTTGGATTCCCGTGCCTGCCATGTAGCAATTTGTAGTGTGCCGGCATTTGTGTGCTGAAATGATAAGTTTGTTACTGTTAATAACCATGAACTGTTATTAGCAGGGAGCGCCTCCAACTTATATGATGTAGTTTTGCTTGTGGTCCTTTGGTGCCATCTTGTGGACGTGTGGTGGAGCTGCCAAAATTCAGTTGCCTTACCGAAGTCTTCAGTTGTTATCCTTTTTTATTGGTTTATTCCAGAACCACGCCCGCAGAGAAGCGTACTGGACTGGATAGTGCCTCCTGTCTGATTGTTGTATTGTATCCAGTATTGCAGAGTAAACAACTTAAGGTATCGGTATTGGAATCAGTGATATTGGCCCTGTGTTTACTTGGTATCGGATTGATACCAGATTTAGCAGTATCGCACACCACTATGTGGCAGTTCTGCAATCCGTTGTAAGTCACAGAAGGCGTATTTACATTTTTATGGCTGGTTAACAGGTTAACGAAGTACCCTGCCATAGAGCGATTGGTTGTAAGACCTGTCAATCATAGAGTCGACTTCCGGCAAGTGCAGGGTACTACTTCCGGTGGGCTGTGTCGGGCAGCCGGGATCCGTCGTGGAAGCGGTGTTGGCTCGGGAAGCCTGTGGCGCTTTTGTGTTCGGAAGAAGATTTAACCTCCGGGAAAGGCGTTACCGGAACGCCATAGCGCTCCCGAAACGGTTAGTCGTCTGAAGTTTAGCTCGGGTATTCTGACGGGGAAAATGGCGGAGGTCGCCCCCACTGGCGCGGAGAGGAGTCTGGACGACTTCTTCGCCAAGCGAGATAAGAAGAAGAAGAAGGAGAAATGCCGAGGCAGAGAGCCGGCACCTGCGCCCGGACCGGCGGGGCTCCGGAGGGGCAGGAAGGAGAAGGCGGCGAAAAGCGACAGCCCGGACGCCCAGCTGGAGAAGGTGCGCCCGGGGGTAGCGAGCGATGTCGGGCGTGCCGAGTCCCTTAGTGTGGCTTGCTGGGTGCTAAGACGTGGGCACCATCGCACAAGCCCCATCCGAGTCCCACCCGGCGGCGCACATGCATGCAGGCTGGTGGATCTGGCAACTTTCTAAGGCGTGGGGCTAGAGGAGCCTAGGAGAATGGGTGTGAGTGGGGTTTCCGGTTTTGGTGTCTGGGCACATTCCCCACCAGGAATAAAAACCAAAAAAGATGATGTTTGGTAAAGCTCTTCTTTGGCATTTGAGAATCCTGGCTAGTTACATTAATTGAGTAGATGTTGTTGTCAAGAAGCGGGGTTAGTCCATGCCCCTGGAGTAACTGGGGTTGTCTTGCTCCAAAAGGCCGCCGGTGAAATCGCACTACCGACTCCGATCGTGGGCACGAGGCCCTAATCTGCAGAGTCCCACATCCCACCGCTCACAGCTGGCATTCTTGTGCTTTGTTTTAGGAGGATGAGAAGTGGAATGACTTTGAGCAGAAGGAGGTGGATTACAGTGGGCTTCGGGTGCAGGCTCTGCAGCTGAGGTGAGGCGCTCCGAGACTCCTCGCTGTGCAGCCACTCCCTGAGAGACACTGCCACAGCACTTTCATATTTAAGCTTTTGACTTTAGTACTACTTCATTTTATAGCGGTTCAGGTGAAGTATACTGGTATTGTTTCTTAAAATAAAGGAATGTTGCTGTAATACACTGTTAAGACTGAATTATAAGCCTACACCTGGAGTCCATCTCGTCTTGTGTGTTATGTCAACCCTCAGTCTGTGGATCGGTCCCAGTATTCCACTGGGACACATGGGGGAGGAGGGTTTTTTTTTTTTAGTGACCTGTTATTTTCATGCATGCTGTTGTCATCTGAAAACGAACAGAAATGGTTATAGTCAGATTGATCCGCCCACCCCCACGTTTATTATTGCTCCATGAAATTTTTGTACAGCGTAAATCGGTCTGTGGACATCGAAAGGTTGGGCCCTCCTGGTGCATGTTATGTTTAGTGGGTTACCGGTGTTGTGTAAATGAAAATAGGCGAATTGTTCTGCTGACTTCTGCTTTTCCTTAGCGAGGCGAAGGAGATGGAGGATTATGAGAAGGAGGAGCTGGGGGAGGATGGACAGGTCCTTGTCTATAGTGGGGACCGGGCTGTGGGGCCCTGGAACAAGCCTAGTGCTGCTCCCCCTGCCGCCGCCGCCGCCGCCGTGCCTGAGGGTGAGTGGGGAGGCCTGGGCCACACTATGGGGGTGATGGGGAGTCTCCGTGGGTCGTTGCTGATTTGCTTTGCTCTGCCTCTGCAGAGGAAGTGGAAGTTGTCGAGCAAAAGCCGGCAGGCGTCTACAGGCCCCCAGGGGCCCGGCAGACTGGCCCGAAGCGGGGTACCATTCAGGGGCCCCCCGAAATTTTCAGCGATGCCCAGTTTCCCTCGCTGCTTTCGACAGCTAAGCATGTGGAAACCCATAAGTAAGTGAGGAGAGGAGGTTGGGTTTGCAGTGTGCTGTGCATTCAACCAGTTTCATACATATATATAGGGTGCATTAAGAAGAGAGAATCAGAAAGGTCTTATTTATACATTGCTGTTAAAATACAGCTGCTTTGGGTGTGCTCCAGTGGATAGCTTTGTTTCTTTCAGAGACCGAGAGGCGGAGAAGACATTTGAGGTAGTAAAACACAGGAACCGGGTTCGGGAAGATGTCGATGGAGCCTCCTTACAGCGGTTACAGCTAGACAACCAGTATGCCATTCTGGGAGACAAGTAAGCTTCAAAGAATAAAGAAAGCCCCCCAACCCACCCCCACCCATCTGACATAGCCCTGTCATTTCCACAAGAAGCAAGACAACACCCAAAACAGCTGTAGAACAATGGCGTACAGAGATCCACAGTTGAGACTGGTCTAGTCAATGAGGAGCCCCCACCCCCCACCCCCCACCCCCTTAATGTCCTGCCAGGAGGGATTACAAATGATGATGTTCGTATATTTTGCTGATCTGTTGTGAGCAGAGGTAGAGCGCATGTTTGCCTGAGTTACTGCAGGGCGTATGTGGAGGTCCAGGTGGGTCTGAGGTGCAGGGTTGGCCTTCCTTCTGGACCCCCACAGTCTGGATTCTGCTTCCTGGAAATCCCAGTTGCAGGAGGACTCACTTGCTGCTTTAGTTTATCAACCAGAGGAACACCTTTCCCAGCTGAAAAGGGCTGAAGTTAAAGGAGGATGTAGTCTGCTTTGTGGAAACTGACTTCTAAAAGTGGCCTTAATGGAAGGCCGTGTGCTGTTTGTGCTGCGGACGGCGGCCTGCCCTCGGATCCAGCCGGGACTCGGCATCTCTTTGAGTGCGTTACCTGGAGCCCAAGACAACGGCTGCAGTTATGTTTTTTTTTATTTTCCTAAAATTGTTGAATTGGTGACATAAATTTTATCCTCCCTCTTGAGGTCGTCTTGCCTCATGGACAGCCTCCAAAAATGAGCTTTTGCTACCCTGTTGTCTTTGCTCACACCACAGCAGGGTTTCCTGGGGCGTCTGGGGCTGGACATGTGGGGGAGGCTACAAGCACCTGGTACGGCCCCTCCCCCAAAGCCGCACTAAGACGGCCCCCAGTACCGCTTATGAAAGGCATTTCTCCTTCATTGGACCGTGAGGTCAGACAGCATTGTCTGATGTCATGCTGGGTGGAGGGACCTATCTTTGTCCCTTCAGTGGGTATTAAAGTGAAACCCCTCACGCATTACCTGTGCCAGCCCCACTGATGGGCATCTTTGGAGGGGAGCCTACCACGGTTCTAATGCCAAGATTGATTTGATTTTTTTTTTTGTTTTTGTTGCTTCTGCTAACTGACTAGACAGTACGTCATTATGAACAACTTGTTAAGGTCTGGTGGAAATGTTCAATAAACAGTCTGGTCTTTTGGAATTTTTCTTTTTAAAATCTGTTTTCCATCCATCTGTCCATATTGTATTCAAGTACTTTTTAAATGACACATCGAGTGTAATGTGCTTGCGTGTTATTTTTCTGTAAAGGTATGACTTTGAAAGCTGTACATTCTCACTACTCCCTCCATTACAGGATACACACTCACTACTCCCCCCATCACAGGGTACACACTCACTACTCCCTCCATCACAGGATACACACTCACTACTCCCCCCATCCCAGGGTACACACTCACTACTCCCTCCATCCCAGGGTACACACTCACTACTCCCCCCATCCCAGGGTACACACTCACTACTCCCCCCATCACAGGGTACACTCACACCCCTACGGGCAGTTTGGTGACAGCCTCAGGGTGTTTTTGTTTGCTGTGGGTTTGGGGCTAACTGGAGTACCCGGAGGAAACCCAAAGACACAAAGAACATGCTAACTCCACACACATGGAACCCTGGCTGAGACTTGAACCCTAGCCCCACTACTACCTATGTTTGGTTAATATAACCGTTAAACCTGCGGCTGTTCCAGTCCCGGTTTGCTTGTCAGGTCGACTTGCTCCATTTTCTTTTCTTGCTTTTGCTTTCGTTATTCAGATTAATTTGGATCCCATGTTCCTTTCCGACACGTGGATGCTGAACGATAAAAGATGCTGAACTTGGCTGCAATGCAGACAACGCAGACAGGGGGCAGAGCTGCGCAGTGATGCAGCACCTTACTGGATCTTGGGCCACGGCTCTCATGCCTTTGGCACGTGGTACCTGCTCTAGTAAATAAGCACTGGGGGTCACACTGTGAGCCACCCAAATAGCGAGTCATTCCCACAATGACACAGCAGCACCGTGCCTGGTTATTAACTCTCCCTCCACAAATGACGGCCTGCTACAGCAAAGTCCAGTTAATGATGTTATTCTTATAAGCAGTGATCCTTAGGCAGTCGCATTTCCAAAAGCTTTCATTTAGGGATCGTGGTGACTAAGCGTCATCCCCGGAGATTACGCCGCTGGGGCTTGGAGCTAAATCGCCGTGTTTTGAGCCTGACATGAGGAAAGAGGTAACACATTTAACACGAACGTGGTTATAGGAGGCGGGGGGGGGGGGCACATATCCATGCAGTAACTCCATAAATGGCTTTATTTTTATATGCCATAGATGACTTATCAAACTGAAATACCAGTGACTGAACTGGCTAAAATGACTGAAATGCCTTGGGCCAGTTTTTCCTGAAACTGGGCCTCGGGGATCTCCAGGCGCTCCACGTTCTTGCTCCCCCCCAGCCCCCAGCCAGGCAGTCCACATTTTTAGGGAAAAAACATGGACCATTTGGGGCTCCCCGAGGACCGGTTTGAGGGGAAAATGGTCCACGTCATTTCAGCCATTTCAGTGATTTACGAAACACTGACTTGGAAAACGGAAGGATGATTAAAAAAGCAACCTAAAAAATGCCAGTTTAAAAAAGGCCAAGTTAAGGATCTTGGGTGCTAATCCGCTGTGGCCTTTGCGACCTTCACCTCGTCCTTTTAGCCACTTGACAACCTGGTGAAGACACATTTCATGACATCAGTGAACTTGGCATCTGATTCAACTAAAAAACACCATCATCCCAGTTATTATATTAATGATCATAGGAATCATACTAAATTATTTTAGTTTTCAGAATATATAACATTTAAAGTGCATGCCTTCCATCCAATTTGTGCTTTATTGCTGGGTAGAACTGGTCCCACAGAATTATTAGCTCTGACATCACTTTACTGCAGGGATCAGTTTTAATTGAGGGGCCCAAAACTCACGCCATCAGCCCAGGCGAGTTACGGGTGGGTTTCCTATGACAGAGAAGCATCCGGAACAGGGCCGATGCCTCTTCTTAGAGGGGGGGGGAGTTGCTCTCCCCCTGTGGGTCTGCACGGTAGTGGCCTGAGTCCGCTGTCCCTGCATGCGACACAAGTGAGGCCATGGAGAGACTATGAGCCCCAAAGTCAGCCCCCAAGAGCTACGGTCAAATTACCTGCAGCTTGCCCTCCTGGGGAGTGCTTGGCGCTTCTTCATCCCAGATGGTCGGGGAAATCAGTGGGGTCCTGGCTGTGGACCTTTCCTGGTTGGCAAACAGCTAGTTTATTAAGCTGACCGAGTATCTCTTATACTAACATGGAGGTTAGTAATTTTTCCTACTTCCCCAGATATAGTTCCTAAGGTTCAACGGCTGAATTCACACCCCCAGGACACTGTGTACCTCCATACTACACATCTGGATTCACACCCACAGAACACTGTAACTCCATACTACACAGCTGGATTCACACCAACAGGACACTGTGTACCTCCATACTACACAGCTAGATTCACACCAACAGAACACTGTAACTCCATACTACACAGCTGGATTCACACCAACAGGACACTGTGTACCTCCATACTACACAGCTGGATTCACACCCACAGAACACTGTAACTCCATACTACACAGCTGGATTCACACCAACAGGACACTGTGTACCTGCACACTACACAGCTGGATTCACACCAACAGGACACTGTACCTCCATACTACATAGCTGGATTCACACCCTCAGGACACCGTGTACCTCTTTACCACAGCTAGACTCACCTGCAGACTACACAGGAGCACAGCCTCATTACACAGTCCTGCAGTACTGCTCAAACTGACTGAAATCAACTATTTGGAGAACTGGTATTTGACTGAAACTTTTCATGTCTTTTCTCAAGGGAACATTCATCCAGGTCACGGCAATCCGTAAAGAGACTTGTTTTCCTGCCAAAGAAAACTGTTCTAGTACTACAAACCTATAGTTAAACCATTCTTGAAGGCGTAAATTATGGACTTAATGGCAAATACACCAGATGTGTCCGTCAGCCTGCCTTTAGCCTGTAAGTATAATGCATCACGGTAATGCCGCAGCAAAGTCAAGAAAAGCCCCGTTAATCGAAAACTTAACAGAGGAGCAGGATCGCAGTGCCCGGGCGCCGTAACGTGCGGCATCTTCATGAGGACTTACCTTCGGCGGCTCCAGTCGGTCTGTGGTGCCGCTGCTTTCCACGGGCAAAGCGGACAGCGCCGCGGCGAAGGCGAGCAGGCAGAGAGCAGCCAGGGCGGTGTGCATGATGCGCAGCTGGAAGCCGCCTGCGCAGCGCAGACGAGCGGCGGCGTGAGATCCGGAGAGCCGGCGGGACAGGGGGGCTGAGTGCGACCCGGGCGGCGGCGAGGCGGTACTCACCGGGCAGTACGGGATGGCCCTCCCCTCGGCTGCAAGGGGGCGGCTCACTGCACACCAATTAGCAGCAATCGAAAATACAGCAAACTGGAATGGGGCAAAAGAGCCATGACTACCAATTCAGTTAGGCGTTTCCCTTAGAATTAGGCCTATATGGATAAATGACTGGGTCACGTTGTTTAAAAGCTAAAAAAAATCTCTTTTTACAGTCTTCTACAAAACTACTTAATGGTTTATTGGGATGAGGTAATTGAGCCTTAAATGTAGCTTTTAGCCTGTGACTAAAATGTACTCACCCTAATTTAGCTTGTGATATTCCGTTCATTGTATTAAATTTGAGATATGATAAGGCAGGCTCATGTAGTCCAGACAGGATGCGTATCAAACCTTATCAAAGGCTTTTAAGTTCCGTTATCCAGGGCTGCCAGCTCTCACTCGTCGGGCGTGACACTCGCACTTTCAGACTCTCACGCAAGAAATCTTAATATATGGTATAATTCCATTAAAGCCCTAAAATTAGCTAAATCAAAAGCATTGCGACAGGTTGCGAACCATACATAATATTTGCAAGGTAATAAAACTCTTACATAAATGTGCATAAATGTGTGTGCAGACTTGCATCAAATTGAAAATCTCAACACCAGCCACCTGAGCAAAACTGGCAGCAAATCATCCGTACACATTTTATGGCCAGGTTAAATTTTACATGGAGTTAAAAAAAAAAAATGCAGTTCCAGCCATTATCATTGATTATAAAAACTAAAAACATAGGGTTAAATGATTTATATGGAATGAGCATTAGATAATGCTCAGAATTAATAGCTTTACCTAAAAGATCAGAATTATCTTACCCCTTCCACGAACACAAAGCGAGATTGTCTGCTTTTAAGTCACCAATTCTGGAAAAGACAGTCCGACATTTCTCACACTTTAATGGTAAGAGCCTGGAAACAGAGAGCAGGCCCTTCATCAGAGGTAGGTACACAGATATGGGTGGGGGGCGGAGGGCCCCACCGTTCATCGAACATTCAGATTTATATCGGAATTATAGCCACGTAAAAAAATCCATTTGCAGGGTTAGGCACCACAACAGCAATAAGAACCGAAATATTAAGGTAAATAAATAAAACGTCTGAGGTACAGTACCAAAAAAAATCTAATGTAAAAATACTGCAATCATGATGCCTAAAAAAAAACTGCAGGAATGACAGCAGAATCAATATACTAAAGTCACAGTAGTTAACTCATCTGAAATATGCACCATAGTGTGCAGCACTGGGAGCTGTATGTACACAAGGAGACTGACAGTCCCGAGCTCAGAGTGGAATTTACACTATACAGGCTTCCCTGCCTCCACAATCGTTAAGATAAGCAAGCAAAACAGTAATATTATTGTAACATTTGTGTCTGTAAACTGAGAACTAGAGGCAGGTGTTAAAAGGAGAAGACATCAGACCCGGCCACGGTGATGCACTTTGGTCCTGGAATGGTCAGAAGATGTGCGACACCCAGCAGCATAAAATGTATCAAAAAAAAAAAAACAAGAAACTGCTGGACGTTTGGGTCTAATTCCCATCCTCAACTCCAGGACCTGAACATAGCGAGGCCCATGCCCTGTACAGACATCAGCGCGCTGCTCTGTATATCAGTTTCAAACTCCAAAGCTGCTGTGTGCAGAATTTCCATCACACACTCCCCTTCCTAACAATAAACAATGATTCCGCTTCAAAGTTAAACCTAACATTTACTGTCATCATAATCATCATATAAGTTTCTGTGACTGATCCCATATTCCTCCCAGCACCAAGCGGCCTGTCGCTGGTCCCCTTGGTGCAGTAGTACCATGTTATCCCAAATCTTTGCTTCCAGTTCATGAGCGACGTCTCCTCCCAGCAGCAGCTGATCATCCATCCATCGGCTCCATCATGGAATGGCAGGTATCAGTTCCTGCACCGCGAGGACCAAAAGCCCTCAGCCAGCCCACCCCGGTTTGCCTTCCCGCGACGGTACATCCGAGGGAGCTGTGTCGACGAGGAACTCGTCTTCAGATGCCAATTCACCGCAAGTTTAGGCCCAGTCCTCCACACGCAGCCTTGCACGGACATCTTCGTCTGTTCCAAAAACTCACCGTCTTCGAACCCATGCAGACATGACGCGCGACTCAGAGGCGCTGACAGAAATGTAACCGGCCCCAATCAGCACCACATGATTTCGTCCTCTTGAGGAAGGAGGGTAGGCCAATCAGATAGATACATTATCATTTACGTTGACTTCTGGAAGTCCCGGAGAAGTGAATTTACCAGATAATAAAAAGTAAAAAAAAAAAAGAAACATAGTAAAAAGGAAAATGAAAGGCAGGATAGTCTGCCTGCGAAGGCCTAGGCTGGCTGGAGGGGTATACACCCTACACCCACCCCACCCTCATGACTCACCATAGGAGCCATGTAAGACCAACGGTTCGTCTCTGGGTCATACATTTCCACTGAATTGAGATTAGACTGTCCGTCGTAGCCGCCCACTGCGTACAACCGGCCACAGCTGGCTACCAATGAGACCCTGCTGCGGCGTGTGTTCATGGCCACTAGATGGCTCCACTGGTCTGCCACAGAGCTATACACCTCCGCGCTGCTCAGGAATCCAGAACCGTCGTATCCTCCCACAACGTAGAGCTGGCTGCCGAGGGCTGCAGCGCCATGGCGGCACCGTTTGTTCATCATCCCCGTCACCGGGTGCCACAGGGCCGTGTGCTGGTTGTAGAACTCCACCTATAGGAGGAGGACGGAAATATCCTGGGGCTTGTCCTGCCATTTACATTTTAGCCCAGAGACCTAAGGCTTAAAAAACAACTCAACCTGTAGCAGATTTTTACATCTTTCTCAGTGAATTTCAGTAATATTTTGTCATGTTTCTCTTCTCCTTACTGACCGTGTTGAAGATCTGGAGACCATCATGGCCGCCCGATACAAAAATTCTCCCATCAAACACCGTAACCCCAGCTGCACTACGACTCGCCGTCATCTCCGTCACTACTGTCCACCTGGAAACATTCAATACCAAGCATACCCTGTGTTTTTTTTTTTTATATCATAAACAGAACCATGGCTCATGAAAACAAAAATCCTCCGTACCAGATGACGTCAAATGACATCAACCAAAAACTGTCATGACCAAAAAACATTACTCCTGAATTAAAATAGCGGGTGATTAAAATTTCTGCTTTAAATTAAAATGTTCCACTTCAACTAAATCCTGCACAGCAAAAGTTTATTTAAACTGAATTTAGGGAAATGAAAACGCTAATGTTCTGAGCCATCAGTGTGGTATGAAGGGTGTCTCTGGTAAGTAAATAGTTACATCTTGTTTTAAAAGGGCATCGTGCCACATGAAAGAGGCTGTGAAGTTCCACTGTAGCCAGGAAATTGTTGCATACAGACCTGTCGGCTTCGGGAGAGTAGCACTCCACAGAGCTCAGGGACGACTTGCCATCATAACCTCCGCACACATAGATGAGTCCGTCCACCACCACAGTGCCCATTGCACTGCAAAGAGACCCAAAGGACTTATCGTTAATGCTCCGGGCTCACAGCTACTCAGTTGGACCTACCAATCACCCTGGAATGGTTCAGTCAGAACCAGAAAAAAAAAATTCAAATGCAGTTTTGGGTTTTGTCAGTATTCATCTGCCATGCCTTGGCATGGTTGCTCATGTTGTTTAAATGGATGCATCCTCCCCATTTTAGCAGAAGCAGCCCCTTCACTAGATGCCATAAAGTATCTTGTGGTCGTCTGCTCTGAATTTTCTCACCTGCGTTTGCTGTTCATACTGGCCACCTGGGTCCATGTATCCGTCTCTGGGTTGTAAACCTCAACGGTGCTAAGCCGTGATTGGCCATCATATCCTCCAATGGCATACAGAAGCCCGTTGACCACTGCCACGCCCACTCGACTTCGGGTCGTGCTCATTGGCTGACAGCGCTCCCAAAAGTTCCCAATTGGGTCAAACATCTCTACCACGTTTAGCGAGTCACCTGTAACAGATGCAGCATTTCGATGCCGTTGAGATGCTGGCCACTGCGGTATAAGCAGGCATCTCGCAGCTCTTAGCCCAAACAAGCCATCGACTGATAAGAGAGGGCTACAGAGTTCTCAGTTCACTACTCAACCCATCAGTGGTGACGATACCTGCACTGTTCAACCCCCCCACTGCATAGATGAGTCCTGCGATGGAGGTACAGCATCGTTGCCGTGTCTTGAAGGCTGGCAGGTGGGGGCGTCTCTCCGGCATCAGATGGTAATCTTTGGCTTCGTCTACCAGGTCTCTGTGGAGAACACCTCCCCGGGGTCACATACCCACTGTGTTTTATTTTCACGGTACATAACGTGAGAACTGTCCGTGGGTCGGGCTGACGTGCCGGGAGCGACCGGTACCTCACCTGCACTTGTGGCAGCATCGTACCAGCTCGTCCTGCTGCACGCGGTCGGCCAGGAACTGCGGGCGGCACAGAGGCAGCCGAGTCTTGGCGAGCAATTCCGGAAGGAGCGAGCCACGGGGATCCGGGTCGTGCCGGACCCATGCCAACACTGCCTCAAACACCTGCCCGGGTATAATCGAGGGTCAGGCCAGTGCGGGGAAATAGTTCTAAAAGCCCAGGCTTCAGGAGGTGGAATGTTCAGGTCCAGAAAGTAATTTCCATTTGTTTCCATCAACCAGCTGAGAATAGCCATTCACAGAGCACTCAACTGGTTGGTTGAAAAAAATTTTTGGTCAGGATTTCTACTTTCAGGACCTGAACTTCCCACCTCTGCAAGTTTAATTGAGGGTCAGGCCAGTGCGTGGGGAACATTAAAGGAGCTGCCTTCCGACAACTGCAAAGCTGACAGTGTCACTTTCAGTTCTCTGCATACTCAACACATCACTGCCAGTAAGAGTTAGCAGCATGTAAACAGCTGAGTCACTAATTTCCAGTGAATTTAATCAGATCCCTTTACTAGTTTATAACCAATAACAATAATAGGTCAGGCTGCCTGCCAGTCCAACCTGTTCCTCAGCCTTGACGTTGAGCTCATCGCAGCCAACCAGCTCCAGCAGTTCCTCTGCCTGCAGAGCCAGGAACTCCTCTGACATGGACACTTCCACAAAGTGCTGGTGCACGAAGCTGTTGGCCGCATCGTACAGCGTGGTGCACATCATGGTCTCTGCAAACTGTCGCACCCCCAGGCAGTTCTTAGGATGCAACCTTATTAGGACAGGAAATGAGAGAGTGGTATTCAAACAGCTGCCATGGCTTGACCAAGACGTGGTTGGATCAGCGAAGTGGCTCAGATTGGGGTTAAGGTGAGATTAGTGCAGGAGGGGGCTCACCTCTCACGCAGGAAGGAACAGCATGCATCTTTCACGTTCTGCAGCTGCAGGAAACTCGCACCAATCAGGAGAGACTGTACGTTCTGCTGGTCGATGGCCACGTGACCATTATAAGCGAAGTTAATCAGGGCCTCCAGTGCACTGAGAGGGGGAACAATCAGAGGGTGTCAAGTGACTCTTGTGCAAAATGAAGTCCGTTTCTATGTTTTTATTACAAAATGATTCACATCAGGAGTTCTGAAACTTTCATAAACCGATCAAGGCTCTGTCCACACGTACACTGGTATTGAAAATGCAGCGCTCCCATATGCATTTTGGTCTTGCGTCCACACGACGTGTAGACAGGGAAAATTGAGTTTTTAGCTTCAGAGTGTGTGCCATTAGTCTTTTACATTGGCGGTTTTTAACCAAGCAGAACTGGTAATAAGGCGTCTGACTGATGGTTACAGTTATAGTGCAGCCTGTTGGTTTGGCAGGGTCTAGACAGCACATTTTAGCGTTTCCGTGTGGACGGAGATTTTATTTAAAGGAGGAGGGGGGGTGGAAAAAAACGTGTACGTATGGACAAGGCCTAAAACTAAAAAACAAATAATTTGAAGGAAGTATAAAATAACCGTTTGACAGTGCAGATAAAATGTTTCTTGTCATGAGTTACAGTAAAACAGCAGTGGGTCTCGGATACAAATGCCTGAAAGAGAAACGAGAAGAGGGAGCTTCCGGAAAACAGCCCACCTGGGGTCCATGCCCTGCATGATGATCTCGTCCTGCTTACACTCCGCCATGTCGTTGGTGAACATAGCATGGAAGTAGGGGATGGAGGCAGCCAGGACAATCCTGTGCGCGCTGAACTTGTGGTCTCCCACCTGCCGGGATAGAGCAGGGCTTATACACCCATGTTTCTACTTTAAGAGCAGAAGCTCAGTGAGACAGACTGTGGGGCTCCAGTCACCCAGATGTTCAAACTACACATACATTATTTATCAGCAAGATGAAAGAATGACTCTTCAGCACAGTCCTGGAGAAGCTGGTTAATCTTTAAACACACTGAAGTTGTTGTATGAGAGAATTAGCATTGATTGGGCCGTGAGAACATCCATCACTGCTACGGAGTGGTAACATGCAGGCCCTCTGGGTGGTGGCTCTCTGCTTATAAAGGTCAGGATTCATTTAAAAAAGACGATGCTCCAGGATAACTACCTTCAAAGTCAGAGTATAGAAAGGCTTGACGTGTCAGCTGGTTAAGGGGTGGGGGTCATTCTGGCTCAACTCAACAAAGGGTCCATGCTCAACCCTCTCAGAATTTAACAATTTTGTGGCATCCCGTTTGCCTCTGGGCTAATATGAAAAATCTAAAATTCTCTCTGGCCCAGCTGATATGGTTCTAAAGTTACACTGGCTTCAAATTCAAAGAGATTTTTCCCTCTGCTCGCAAAAATAGTTGGTGGGTCACTTTCAGATGCCTAGGCCCCTTAAAAAAGTATTCTTTCCCTAATCTGTCACGAGGCCCAGAATCTCAAGGGGTAGTAAAAATATTGTCACTTTCATTGTGTCATTTGAAAGTTCTTGGTTCCCTTTACAACATACAAAAAAACACAATGGTGTTTTCTGGTTCAATTCGAGCATGGACCCTTTGTTGAATTGAGCCAGAATTACTCAGGGACAATTCAGAGGGTTTCAGGTTCACCTGATACCTGCTGATCTGAATGGCTGCACAGGAGTACAAGCAACCAGACGATGCCAACAAGGTCAAGTGATGTCTTCCATGGAACATTTTTACTACTATGTTTACTCTGAGATTCTTGTTGACATGCCATCAAAACAGGCCAACGACCCCCCTGAAGAGCTGAAGTGCTGCTCTTCGATGGCCATTCTCCACTTGAAGAGAGATGGAACAGATCATTTTAACTGTCACCTACCCACAGTGACATTCAGCCTTAAAACAATTCTCAGTTTATTTCGACCTACTGGCTGTAATGGCTGTAATATAGTACAAAACCTTACAGCCAAGAGCTCAGGCATATAGCCGAGGCTGTCCGTCTCCATTACTGAGTCCGTGGGAAAGCAGGAAGGGGATAGGGGCGGCCCAGACCGTCACACGGCGCGTGTAATCCACTGCTAATCGGGATAAGATGGGAGAGGAAACAGACGCAAGCAGGGCAGGAGCTCATGCCGGTTTTCCTAACACAAAAGGACTCTGATCCTTGGGATTAGGTCAAGGGCAAGTAAGTATAGGAGTGGCCAGCAGGTCATTTCAAGCAGAAACGGGTGATGATTCTATGGCACAATGAATGAAGAGATGCCACAGGCTTCATGTCTGAAGATAGTATGTCATCTGTGTGACTCCCAGCCTTTTATGTTTATACAATGAATGAATAAATGAAATCTGTATAGATGTAAGATGCACTTTAGCCTTGCGATTACGCAGGTCTGATTCCATGATGGTACATTTGATAATTAGGGAGTTTTCCTGTCATGAAATGCTGTACAAGACAAACATG
Organism: Petrocephalus zakoni; assembly: GCA_026774425.1. NCBI lineage: Eukaryota > Metazoa > Chordata > Actinopteri > Osteoglossiformes > Mormyridae > Petrocephalus > Petrocephalus zakoni. The sequence continues at coordinate 824,610 of JAODKN010000102.1, read as the reverse complement.
GAGGGAATTTCTGGTAGAAGACCGTGCCAAATATGACTTACTCTGCATAAAGAAATTAAAGCAAATGAGCAGAGAGTTAAGGCTGCAGACAGAGCCATGTAACACTCCCTTTGACAGCTCAAATATACGTCAATCCATTCCTGAATTAAAAGCAAGCCACTATAGACAGCGGCTTTCTTTTACAAATATGACAACGGTGCTTCAGACAAAACTCAGCTGTTTAGGTTTGTTAAAAGTATACAGAAAATGTACTGGATTCATTTAAATACAAAATATCAGAATATCAGGTGAGTGCTCAGAAAAGGCAGGATCTTGAGTATCCAGTATAATGCAATGAGAAGCTGCCAGAGTCACTCAAAGAGAAAAACAGGCAGCCAAAAAAGGCAGCCAGAGTCACTGAGAGAGAGACAAAATGAACCAAGCGGCCATGAGAGGCAATCAGAGTCACTGAGAGAGACAGAATGAAACAAGCGGCCATGAGAGGTAGCCAGAGTCACTCAGAGAGAGACAGAATGAACCAAGCGGCCATGAGAGGCAGCCAGAGTCAGAGGGAGACAGAATGAAATAAGCAGCCATGAGAGGCAGACAGAGTCACTCAGAAAGGCAGAATGAAATAAGCAGCCAGAAGAGGCAGCCAGAGTCACTCAGAGAGGCAGAATAAAATAAGCAGCCATGAGAGGCAGCCAGAGTCACTCAGAGAGGCAGAATGAAATAAGCAGCCATGAGAGGCAGCCAGAGTCACTCAGAAAGGCAGAATGAAATAAGCAGCCAGAAGAGGCAGCCAGAGTCACTCAGAGAGGCAGAATAAAA
>JAODKN010000102.1:812738-823700 GCA_026774425.1 Petrocephalus zakoni | reverse complement strand
AATAAGCGGCTGTAACAGGTGGTCAGAGGTATTCAGAGAGAAACAGAATGATACAAGCAGCCATGAGAGGCAGCCAGTCACTCAGAGAGAGACAGAATGAAATAAGTGGCTGTAACAGGTGGTCAGAGGTATTCAGAGAGAAACAGAATGATACAAGCAGCCATGAGAGGCAGCCAGAGTCACTCAGAGAGGCAGAATGAAATAAGCGGCTGTAACAGGTGGTCAGAGGTATTCAGAGAGAAACAGAATGATACAAGCAGCCATGAGAGGCAGCCAGAGTCACCCAGCGAGAGCGGAAAACCAGACAGGCCGGGGTAAAAGGCACCGCACCGGGACCATCTGCGAGCTTCTTCCGCAGTAAAGGCGGATAATTACAAACCGATAATTAATGACCGCGATCCCCAGCACCAAGGCACTTCATTAGAAATCGTCGCCCAGTGACACCCGTCGCTCAACAGAACTGGAAAGCGACAAATGCGATTATAGCCGGCGACCCCCGTAAAGGGTGGATCCGCGGAACCCCCGTTTCTAAATGACAAACGATCGCCAGGGCCGGCTTCATGTCTCACCTTCAGGGTGACATCGCAGAGTTTCCCCTGTCGTCTGATTTCCTCCATCACCGCGTAACCCCGATTAGGCAGGTCGTGGACGGAGAAATGCACCAAATCTTCCAGTTCTTCGAAAATCATATCTCCCATCTTAACTACCAGAGGCCACTTACGAATCTAAATCGCCTACCGAAAGAGGACTGAGCCTCGCGGGACACCGTAGCCGCGTTTCTATAAAGATGTGTCCTTTGCTCTATTGTTAAGGAAATTCGAATCGCTAAACGAATGAGACTTGGCCCTCGCAGGACACCGTACTAGCGTTTCACTAAAGCTGTTTCTTTTATTTGGTTGGACAATCGAACTCTATTTGAACCTTGTAGGACACCGTACCAGCGCTTCCCTAAAAGTCTTTTTTTCTTGTTCTGATCTAAAAATCAAAATGGCAAAAAGGAAGAGGCTAGAGCCGAGAAACAGCCCATCCTTACACTGCGCACATCTGAATGAGGCACAGCGGTGGCAGCGCTTATTAAATCTGCCTGCACACTGTCGTGGAACCAGGATTATCTACTTCGGCAAGAGAGATTACATCTCAACCGATTAATGCAGTCAGCTAGTGCGCACAGTTGTTACTATTACAAATGGATAACACTTTACTCTGTAGAGAAGGCGATTAGTGATTAGCGTTCAGATTTTTGTTTTACTGGCCATGTGTTTTAAAGCAGCGTGGCATGTGAGTGCCAGTATTTGCTATGTCGTAGTTTTGTTGCATTTTCTAAAATTAAAAATGTGCAACTTCATTGCTTTTATGTTTGCACAGGCACGAACAAAATGTCCCATTGTTCTGCATAATTTTTTCTTCGTGTATAGAGCGATACTTCATTAATCCTAAAAAAACTCGCAGGACTATTAGGTCGCACCTCTAGAGTTGTGGGTACAAATCTCGATTCCGCACGGTTTTGAGTTCGCATGTTCTGCTCGTTTCCTACAGTTTCTACCAGGGATGTTCAATATTTATCTACCTGAGTATGAAAGAAAGTAGCAAGTGGCATAAAGTCACCCAAGGGTAACATGAAAGATTAGTAGAGCATGCCAAGACACATGAAAGCTGCAATTAAAATGTCAGGGCTATACCGCCAAATAGTGATTTCTGAATTCTTCTGAAAGTCCAAATATTAGTGTTGTTTAGAATTGAATGTAATCTTGATTTCTATGGCCTACGCAAGGTCCGAAAACACTGCATCCTTTTTATTTTGCAATTATTCTGCAACTAAATGCTCCAAATCAGTGTTTCCCAACCCAATCCTCGGGGAACACCAGACAGTCCCCGTTTTTGCTCCCTCCCAGGTCCCAGCCAATCAGGAACACTGAATACCTGGTACAGGGGTGCTGGGAGCTGAGAGGAAGCAAAAACGTGGACTATCTGGTGTTCACCGAGGACTGGGTTGGCAAACGCTGCTCTAAATGCATTACTTTTCTGGAATTTAGGATGGGGCAGATGTTGTCAGTTTATGCACTAAAAATGTTCTTGTACCTATACATGGTCGAACCAGAGACTGAATTTTGTAGTGGTCTTTAATTTTTTTCCCCCCAGAGCTGTATATGTGGATAGGATGGCAGTCCAGCTCCTGTTCCCAAGCCTTACTCCCCCCACTTTCTTCCATGTGGAGGGTGAATGGATGGATAAAACACACACAAACCCATTTCAGAAACAGCACTGCAGGTGTGGATACTGGGGTCATCACCCGATGCACTGCAATTGATACGTTCCAAAGCAGTCTTTGGTGCATTTGTTTAGTTTCAAATAGCCTGAAATTTTATGAATATTGCAACACAAACACTAGCTGATTACCTGCCAACAAAAAGGGGTTTGCAATGTGAAAAAAACAACAGAGTTAAAACAAAAGCTATTACGAGTGGGCAGATGTCAGCTTGGTGAAAAGTAAATTTTATTTTCTGATCCACAAAATAAACTTCTTTGGTTGTACAAATTCACTAGTTACAGTCTTGAATAAACTGACTCCCGGCGGTCACCTTTTACCTCTCACCATTGGAAAACGAAAGCTTTCAATGAATTTTAGTTGACAAGAATGGAAAAAAAAAAACTAAGATTAGTAGAATTCAGATCAATAGCAATTTTTGCCCTTGAGCTGATTAAATTTAACAGCTAATAAGTGTAAAAGTTGAAAATATGCAGAAAGATTTCTGAAAATGGCCATCATCTGAAACCCGTATTATGGGTACTCCAAAAACTCTGCTATAACCCAGCTAAAATCCAGTACCTGTACATTATTTGCATACTGGCTTCAGATTAAAAAAATAAAATAAGTACCTTCACCGCGGCTATGTAAGACCTACTATTTTTGGCCCTGAAAAGCAAATTATGACAGGCCTGGCATGGTAGACATACAGACATGGAACATGCACAGTTAATCTGAGAAGGCTTTTAGGAACTTTAACCATATTACGGTTGTCAGGTGCATTTCTGTTTGTACACTGTAGTGTTGTTATGCTGGTTAGGTTAGGAATCTTCTCATAGACCGTAGGGGTCTAGATTGTGGAATCACACTCCAATCTCGTTTCAGGTAGCGCAAGCAACAGTCTAGTCTGATGTTTACATGAGGTTCCAGCAGTACCTTAGATGTCAGCCTCTTACATTCATTCATAAATAGATGCAAACACTTTATTCTATGACAATGTCTACACTTTTGAGGTGGATCACTTAAGCCCAAAAGGAAGTCAAATGGGCGGATAAATGTTGAAAACGAATAACCAACCATCATGCGCCTACTGCATACGTTTGCAGAATGTCTGCCCAGCTTCAGGGTGTAAAATCTGAGGCATGTTTTCTTAACCCTGCCATGGTGAGAAGCTGATACTTCCAGCTTTCACATTACAGATGACAGCTGAGCTAGAAAAAAAACAATGGATATTCTGCGTAAAGGATGCAAGAATGCGGTACAACACACCCATGTAAAGCGCCGTGGGGTGACTCTGTTTCTGAAACGCGCTATATAAAAATAAGTTAAATCGAATCCCTGATGATAAATCAGGCATACAGTACCAACCGAAAGTCTGAACACATCTACTGAAAATCATTTGTTTTTCAGCAAGATAATGACCTGAAGCACACCTCGATGTTATGCAGGAAGTATTATCTCGTGAACAGGGATGGGGTGCTGCGATAGATGACCTGCCCCCCCCCCCCACAATCCCCCGACCTAAGCCCTACGGAGCTGCTTTGGAATGTGCTGTCTCGAAGAGTAAGAGTAAGGTCGCCGACTTGTGCCCAGAACTTGTGGAAACTCCTTCAGCAATGTTGAGGAAGCATTCCAGGTGGCTACATCTGGAAGCTGGTTGAAAGAATGCCAACAGTATGCAATGCCGTCATCAAAGCAAAATTGGGCTATTTTGAAGAGTCTAAAATTTGGAACAACTGAGATGTTGAACACATCTATTAGTCGTTGCAATATCTAACGTGTAACTTCATTGCCTCAAAGCTTTTTACTATGAAGTGAATGACACAGCTAAAAAGCATTAAAAACAGGTGTGTCCAGATTTTGACTGTATGGAAGAAGTGTAAAATTGCCATTCTCCAGCTAGTAGGCAGTGCTGGAATGCACTATGCTTCTAGCCTTCAGTTGTGTTATGGGCATCTTCCTGTAAGAAATGCATCAAAGTGTGACAAGGAATCCCAGATGAGGACAATGGCATCATAAAAGCAACCAGCTGCAATGTGACGAGACCAGAATGTTAAATGCTCAATGTTCACACCCAGCCGGCAGTCATACTAATGCAGCACCTCTACTCTTAGCAACACAGAGCCACCACGGCAACAGTGACCTGAACAACAGCGTCCAGCTGTGAGTCAGCTGTGTGCTGCAGGGGGTCCTCAGGGCCCTCACATGCTTTATGCCATTCACAGAAATACTAACATTTAAATTCTATAGCGTACAACTTTCCTCTATTCTTCCACAGAATAGTCATTAATTAAAACATTTTATCAGAATAATTAAAAGAAAAAAATCAAACTGAAAAAGAAAATAATTTGGTGGACCCTCATACTTGTTTTAAATATGAAGGTTCACCAAAATGTACCAAAATGTGTGTTTTAAATAAAAATAAATTTAAAACAGAGACTTCCCACACTGCTTATTTTCCTACCACAGTTAAATCAAAGGGGGGGGGGAGCATTTATCTGTGGTAACCCCCCCATACCAACACCTATGCAGAGACTGCAGCTTTGCTGTGAGACCAACTGTATTTGTGTCAGGCAGTGAAGCTTCCACTGCTGATTGTGTGGTCTGAAGGCTGCAGTGCCCGCCTGCACCTCTGAAAGCATCATCATGGGTTCTGGCAGTTAGGAGCTCTGTGGCGTTACGTAGGCACCGCTGTTTCCAGGCTGCACCGGTCATGTCTTAGTTTGCTCTTATTTCTGTACACAGCCATTTCCTCCAGGGCTGATGCGTCAGGCAGTGAGAGGGACACCTCTGTGTTGGGGTCCTCATGGGGTCCTAAGTAAAGAGAGATTTCCATATGGATCAATTCATTCATTTCATGATATTACATTGGCTTTAAAGATGTGTGAAATTGCATTTAGGTTTTAAAGCATCTAGGTTTTAAAGCAAAGTTTCAATCCTGTGCTGTGAGGTCACAGTGATGTCTGCATCTTAGTGAGAATCAAACCAACACCAAACTGCAAGGGGGCTTCCATCTTGTGTGCCAGACTGGCTAGGACCTCTCAAAAAAACTTCTGAGTCAAACCAGTGTGAAGACACATCCGTGCCAGCTGCCCTGATAAAAAAGCACAGCGACCCCACGCCTCACCAGTGACGACTTTCCCAGAGTTCTCTGGGGCTGTCAGATAAGCATTTCGGTTTTCAGTAACCTCATTAGTCCATAACAGACTAAGGAACAGATTAACCAGAAAGCTGGTTTTATAATCTATTTCGACGGCTATTAATGCCATGGATTAAAGGCAAAATATCTGAGCGTATCATGAGAAGATTAGAGTTACATTTCTTGGTACCCCAGGAACTGATGGGAAGTGCATGTCATCTTTAATGCAGCACCACTCAACTGGCAAGGAACCCCCAATGGAATCACCACCGGCCACTACCCTGATTTACAGAGGAACACTAATGTGTGTGCTGATATCCAACGGATATGATGGTTTGGTGAGAGGAAATCGCTACTCGATCAGCTCAGAATCACATGCCAAAGAGTGCGCCATATATCCCCGTGAGTCTGTAGATACACCCACACCAGGCTACAGCCACCAGGAAAAACAAGCAGAATGACTGAAGAGCGCTCCCGTACGAGGACACAGACAAACGTACGCAAATCCTACCAAAGTTTGATAGCTGTTTATCCGAGGGTGTCGCCTGGATCAGGAATAACGAGAATCCATTCAAGTAAAAAATAAATGTGAACGTTACATGGGATAGGAAACTCCCATTATTTTGGGAAAACGGTCTAGTCTGTTTCTAATAACAATACATTGCAGAGCATCAGTAACCAGTGTTATGATGAACAAACGCCTGAATAATTTACAAGAGCTCACAAGTAACCACACAGTCCAGTAGTTAGTAATCATAGCTGCCAATAATAATCATAATTATCAGTAATCAATAGTGTTACTTGCTTCTAGAAGCAACATTAAACGTTCACATCCACATCACTGTTCTGTTTCAGCCTAGCTACTATAAGATACAGTGCACACAGAAGTTTTAGGGATGCTTTCTTAATCCAATAAAATTGTTGCAATTTTATTGGTTTTTATAACAAAATCATTACTACATTCATTCTACATTCTACAATTATTACGACATCAATACTACATTCATTTACAATATACATCACATTGGAAACAACCAGAAGTAAAACAATCAGTTTAAGTACTAATAAATTAAAATCCAAATTATTGTCCTAAATAAGCTGTTATGATTTCAAAAAGTTAATTGACAAGCAATCTAATTGGGTGCTCTGTAATTAGTAACACCTTTAAAGTAGCATAAAACAGAAAACATTTGTGTTTATTATCCCTTTGGGAGCCAATGACTACAGAATTAAGCAAGAAAGACTTTCTGCGAACACTCTATACTAACAATACCACAACTAGCATCAGTACTGCGAATACTGCGATTTAACCAGTCAGTACTCACCACAACTATCGGAGCCATCAATATAGCGAATGTCGCCTGTGGTTTCTGGGGTCTGCAAGAGAAGACAGCATGAGATCAGAGAAGGAGGAGAGTGGAGGCCACCAGGGAGCGGTCCAGCAGATCGATGAAAGCCAAGATTTATATACAGTCATACCTGCCTTACGTCATTAATTGGTTCCGAGAACCCCGTCGTAAACCGATTTTTAACGTAACCCGAAAATAATGCCTTAAAGATGCCTGAGAAGGACTAATAAATAGACATAGTAATTTCCATTGACATAAATGCACCTTTAATTCATTATGAAAGTCAGTGTTCACCTAGTATTCAGAAAAACAAAATAGAAATTACAGTAATAAAACTGACTACAATAAATTTTTCGTACTGTTTCGTCAAAATAAATTACGTAATTTACGTACGTTTCGTCAAGCCCCTCCAGTTATCTGCTATTGTGTATATCAACGTAAAAGGACCATGTTAATTTTAGTTAATTCTGTTCATCATTTACGTAAAATCATTTAAATTACTACAGACAAGCGGTGTAAAATTGAATGTGACATATGCAGAAGTGACGTACACTGGGGTGCTACTGCATATGTATATATAACAGACCACTTTGAGAACTTCAGTTTCACTTTAGCATCTGCCTGTTTAGTTTTCGATTTACTCACAATTTATTTAGCTACAATAACCTACCCAATCAGCATTTCACATACGAGTGCTCAAATATCATTCTACTTCTCGTCAAGACTCAAAGTACATACGCGGAAATGAACTCAGCTGGGCTGCACCCATAGCCACAGTGAAGGCCCAACTAACATACCACTGGGCCCCCTTTTCAGTCGGCAGCTTGGCCCCCTGGAGCGCTGTGTACCAATGGGACCTTTGACCTTTCACTTAGAGGCTGTGAACTATGAATACTTATGAACATACGCCATGCAGAAGCGCACTGAGGAATCTGCATTCATTAATAGCCACAGATAGTAATTCTGGAAGACAGTGATACAGGTAAAAGCAGAGGCTACGGCTGATTCAGCTCCAACACACCACAGCTGGTTTGGCGCTCAGCACATAAACACAAGCTGCTCACAGCATTGGAGGATGTCCACCAAAGGCAGGCAGGCAGATCCAGGCACTGTCAGTACCCAATGGGCTAACCACTGTTAATCTTTTCAAATTGAGCTAAATATAATTCACCTACTTGCTTAATATCATTTATCTACTTACTCCTATCCCGGGGAACATATATAAACATCACATTTAACAATATCTGGAAATTTAGTGAAGGCATTGGAGCAGGATGCCCATTTTAAGAATAGAACATCGCAATATAATCACGTTTTTTTTATAGCACATGCATAATAATCACCAGGGTTTAGATGACTGGTGGAAAACATCAAAACGGACTCCGACTATTCGGTACTATATGGACGTTTACTTACGCCCATGATTTGCTATGCAGATTTGTAGTATGCCGGAATAAAAGTGTGAGGAAAGGGAGAGCTCAGCAGCCACAACATCTTTTAGAGGAGGAGATATGCTGAAGTTATGCTGAATTTATGCAGACTACTAACGTTTTGGCCTCACGATATGCCTCCCAGTAATATTTTAGGCACATTACGAATCTGCTTACCAAATTGTGGGCGTACCATTTGTACATTACCAAAAAGCCAAATGTTCACACCCGTCATCTACAGCCCTGATGATTATTGCCCATGCGCCATATAACCTCAATATGATATTGTGCAGCCTTGAATACATCAATAGGTCACCTGCTGCATTTAGAAGCAGCAAAGTCAGAACTTCCCACACAGCTGCTCACCTCTTTGTGGACAAACATCATATGATTTTAAAATTCAGTTCTACCAGCATTGAACCTGAATGTACAGAACAATTCAGTAGAAAATGAGCGTAAAGGCCTGTTTGGTGGCCTTCCCGTGAGGAGAAACATTGACGTACACAAAGCCAGCTAGACAAGCACCAAAGCAGGAACAGTGACAGGCAGCTCAACCCAGAGGGATTCAAACGGACAGAAAGAGGAAGAAAGAGGGTCTCCCCGTGGCCTCGAGATGCCCTCCCCCTCAAGCAGCTGCTGTCCCTGTGAAGCTTTTTATCACCAGCGAAAGGCCCATTATAAATGCATCTGTGCCCTCATTTACAGCGTGACCCGATTTATGTCCGGCGTTAAAATCCTATTGGAAACGAGAGCTGGAGAGAGTCTGCTGTCCCCAGGAAAGCATATAATAGGCAGAAAAAAACCTGACACCTTCCCAAAGCCCAGAAACACAGTGCCAAGATGGAAGGGAAAACAGTGCTAATTCAGACATGGCTGCCACACAGGACCCAGAAAGCAAAGATATCCACAGGCCAGGCATCCAGAGGCTGGCAGGGCAGGCGGGCCTGGGAGCAGCAGGGAGTGCACCCAGACACTGAGCATGCAAGGATACCTGGATGTCGTACACAGGTTTGGCAGAAGGGATTGCAGCGAACTGTCGGTAGTCAAACTTCTTTTCTGTCAGGGACTAGAAGGGACAGCAAATAGGAATGAATGAGGAAAGGAGTGGAGTGATGGGGCGGGGCTGAAGCACCATGTGGGTGGGGGAAAAGGGTGATGTGGGTGGGGCTTAGCATGATGTGGGCAGGGCTAAAGCTTAGTGTGGGCGGGGCTATGGACAGTTACCATGGTAACATGGGGGACAGTGAATTCAACTGTCATATCTCCTGTATGATCTCCCTGCTGACAATGACAAAGGTTACATTGATGAACAATTCCAATTAAGAACAAGCCTATATGAAATGACAAATTTTGGTATTGTACTCGCTAAGGCAGATAAAGCTGCGGAACTCTGGTTTCTTCACAAACATGCCCATTTATCTAGTGGTTATCTATCTGGTTCTGAGGCACCTAAAGACAAGAAATCCTTGCTACTCCTCAATCTCCTCCTCCTTCAGGATGGCTATCGGATTTGGGAAAACTGAAGCTTCTGGAATGAAGGGACACTGGGGGTTGGGAGGGAGGGAGGACGAATCCTCTACCAAGGAGGAACTGAGCAGCTTTCTGAAAAAGCTCAGGAGAGGTAAGGTTAGCTAGTAGGATTTTATATGGTAAATTAGCCTTACTGATGCTTTAGCTTGTCTGACTGTCAATATGATGATTCAAAAACACAACCATGGCTCCAAAAGCAGCAGTATGGCCAAAAGAGACAAGCAGACAGGATTCTTGGGAATATTTTGTGAAGGGGGAACACAATACTCAGGTCTTACCAGTCTACCTGGTGATCTGACACTCTGAGGGCTGAAATCTGCAGAGAGAGATGAACAGGAAAGACTCAGTAATAATCAGAGGCTTTTATCCAATGACAAGAGCACAAATCTGGCATTGGCTCATATCTGGCTAATGTGATTAGGGGCATTGGGGGTGTTACAGAAGCCCCGGTGGCCAGCATAGACTGACCCTCAAGGGGGGTGGACGATCCTGGGGAGGCAGGCGATGGTGACTCGGCGAGACGGTCCAGAGCGCCAGGCTTCCTGCCATCCCGCGACTTGGTGATGACCATCTGCGCTTTGAGGGCGTCCTGCTCCAGGGACCTCATGCTGGTAGGAGGACAGAGGGGGGGGGGGCGATGGTGTCAAAGGGGTACATGTGAGAGGACAGAGCAGTGACAGTGAGAGGGGACGGTGACGCAGAAAATGCCAGACAAGGCAAGCAGCCGCCACGCTCCATCCCAAAGCCCCAGCCAATGAGCATGGCATCCTTCCATGGGGGAACATAGCGTCATGCTAGCCAGCATGTGCGTGTGCCACACTCTTAGGGAGCAGCTGGTGGGACGAGCACACAATACTCTCAATTAAGATTACATGGCTTTTGGTTTCACTTTTAACTTCTTTTAAGTTTGTAGACCTGCAGTCAGCTTTATAAACACCTGGTTCCTGGTAGCACACAACCCCAGAAAGAGCCACACCCAGAAGCAGGGAAGGGATCACATCCATGACTTTGGAGGTGTGAGATCATAGGGCTGGCCAACAGGCCAAAGCATCACCCTGAGTAACAGGACAGCTCAACCCCAGCAGGGAATAGAAAATCAGTACATGGTATTAGAACATATATGTATGAATTAGAATATGGTTCTAATTCGTGGAATATGGAAGCAGGGTTTGTGCACGACTCGGTCACCATTGCCCCCACAATGTGATAAAAACCTGGTATTTTGACATTGTGGGGACCATTTTTCAAGTCCTCACAAAGATCTGTGAC